>JAULKM010117545.1:0-21622 GCA_032355605.1 Rubia tinctorum | reverse complement strand
TTTTCTTGGTGGCAACCTGGTTTCATGGAGTGCTAAGAAGCAACCTACAGTCTCTCGTTCTAGTTCAGAATCAGAATCAGAATCAGAATCAGAATCAGAATCAGAATCAGAATCAGAATCAGAATACTGGGCTATGGCTAACACTGCTGCGAAATTAGCTTGGTTGATGAATTTACTATGGGATTTGTGCATAACTGCTAGTGGCCCGACTGTTTTGGTGCGTGATAATAATAGTGCTCTCTTTCTTGCTCAGAATCCAGTTTCGCATAAGAGAGCTAAGCACATTGATATTGATTATCATTTTGTGTATGAGATGGTGTTTTCTGGAAAGCTCAAGGGGCCTTATGTTCCTACTGATCACCAGCTTGATGATATCTTCACAAAGGGTTTACCTCATCCTCAGTTTGATTTCTTACGGTCCAAGCTTTACGTCGCGACAAGTTCCACGCTTCGCTTGAGGGGGGGTAATAGAATATTAAATGAATTAGAAATAGGTTAAGAAAGGAATACCCTTTCTAATTGGTTTTGTATATATCCTTTTCCATATCTGATTATGTCTTGTATACCCTTTGTACTCACTATATATATGAATACACAGAACCACAATTATTTGTGGGTTTTACATTCTATCATAGACGCAATTATAATTTTTTCCACAAACAGGTAATATTTTTTTGAAAACAAAACATTTTATTTATTTAAAAGATTGTAGATCAAGTTATATGATTTTTTGTACATTTCATTCCATTTTCTAGAGCAATATTTAAAAGTATGTATCCTAATTACTACTGTAGGGCACTCCCCTATAGCATCGATTGCTGGGGCCTCTAGTAGTTCGAGCCCCCAACCGACCGGTACCTAAGTAGGGTGGTGTTGAAATGTAGTTAGTATGAAAATGGTATAATATACCAGTGCTGATTTAAAATACACAGAATCGATGACAGGTACTGGTGCCAAAAAAAATAGCGGTGCTTAATATGATATACGACACAATTTCCCAATACCGATGCTAATAATGATGTAAAGGTGCTAACTAATGATATACAGAGCCGATTTTCAGTACCGGTGCCATTACAATGTGGCGATGCTTATCCCACACAATTCCCATCAGAAGAAAGCAACCGCTACTTGTAAATTAATACTAGCACCGGTTCTTCCTTACCGGTGCTGATTTTTTAGAATTGGTGCTGAGCTTTAGTAGTATCATTTTCTTCCAGCACCAGTATTGAAATTTTTCCGGTGCCTGTATCAAGTATCAATACCTTCGATTTGTGAACTAACCCTACAGGCTAGTTAGCTTCATAGTTTTGATAAGTTTGTGAGGCTATACTAGGGTTTGCGAAATCCCTCATTTAGTTAAATATCTAAAATCCCGCAATCCAGAGTTTTTGCAAGGAGATTCATATCAGTTGGTATCAGAGCAAAGTGAAAGATCCTTGTGGCCGAAAATCTTTAGGGGTTTCGAGTTTCTTGCTTAATTTATTTTTGAGATTTTTATTTTAAAATTATAAACTCTTTCATGTCATATTTTAGCTTGTTTATTTGATCTTTCTTAGCAGGAGGATTGAATCTAGAGTCGAAGGACGTCGAAGGGTCCGAGAGTTAGAATACTTCGATATTACTATCCGCCTTCACCTTTTTCAATTAGGCCAGAAGGACATTGAAGGTTCTGAGTGTTAACAAGTATTATCCTACACCACCTCCCAGTCAGTTTCTTAATTTTTAGGTAGCTTATACAGTTTATGTGCATGTGATATTTTTCATCAACCATTCTGAAAAATTATTGCATGCTCATAATCCTGTTTGTTTTCTTTATCGTGCTTGTGATCTTGAATGGTTCATGATGTCTTGATTGCACCTTATACAAAAGAAGAAAAAAAAAGAGTCTTGTATTATTTTCCATAAATAGTGTCATATTCTTGATCCTTACGATCTTGAATACCTCGAACTTCATTTAAATCGAGAGGAAGTCGTGGCAGATTTCTTATTCCAAGTTTTGTATAGGCGATTTTTTTTCCAAAAAATTTTTAAAAATAAAAACAAAAATCACTATTATCAGATTTTGGGTTTTGGAAATTGGAAATTAGGGTTTAAAATCGAAATTTACGGCTGATTTGTAATTTTCAAAAGTTTGGGGATGTTTTTCATTTTTTAGAAATTTGGAAGTTGCACACTGTTGGAATTACTTGGAATGTAAGTTTTTGATTTTGAGTGTTATATTTGTGTGAAAAATAGAATTTGTGGCTGAAAAAAGAATGAGGAAAAAAGGAAATCTGATTTGAAAAAGAAAAAGAAAATATAAATCCTTATCGGAAGAGGAAAAAGAAATAAAAGCCAATTGAGAGAGGGGTTTGATCTGAATTTTTCGACTTGTGCATCAAGTAAGTCCTTAAAATAATTTAATGCAAGGGATTTGGGTTTGAGTTTCTAATCCAATTTGATTTCGGAAAAATTGCTTAGATTTTCGGAACTAATTTAACGCTTATTTAAAGAATTCTTATTTTGATCACATCTCCTTCATTACAGCTCCAATTCGTGCCAGCGTTTTGTTCCTTACTTATTTTAGAATTTGTAATTCCAGATCGTAGATTCCCAATTTTTAGTTTATATATTTATATATTTCGGAATAAGTTCTGCAGTACTTTTCTTCTATTTTTCTTTGACTTTACGGTGAATTGATAGATTGCCCTTACATTAGCCTTCGTCTTGTGAGTTGTGAGTGTTATAAACTTGGTGAGAGACCTTGCCAAAAAAGGTAAGGGGGATGATTTTTATACTAACCGTTTATTGTTCTTAGCAGTTTAGCGGAGATGGCGGATGATAATCTATTCGTCCCGCCTTTTGTTGGAAATCCCAACAATCTACCACTGAAGAATGCTTCCAGTAGTAGGATTGGTGAACAACCATTAGATGAACCTCCAGATAGTTGGGAGCGACGTCGCTTTAGACCGAATGAACCTGTTGATACATATCGGTTTGCTGCCACTATAAATGCACTTATGAGTGAGGTGCAGAGATTGGCGAGAAAAATTAACACCATGATACCGCTTACACCACAGTCCATGACCATGAAGGAGGATCCTCATGAATGTTTTGCAAAGGTTGTGGTAGTTCCGATGAAGATTCCAATGAATCGGAAAGGAGATCACACCAAGGGTCTTCAAGAAGGCATCGCCACGACAGACATCATGATTCTGGAAGGAGAACAAGGTCTAATTTGAGCTCAGATTCAATTTTAATCTATGCTCGAGATATTAAGGGTTTGAAGTATGATATCCCTTAATTTGATTGTCAACACAATCCGATGAAGTATCTTGATTGGGAGCGACAGATTGAGAATCTGTTTGATATCAACAACTATCGGGAGAAAGTAAAAGTTAACTTAAGGTGGAAAAGTATTCCTTCACTCACTATGTGGTTTAATGGTGAAAATTTTGAGAGAAAAGAGGCAACCTTTCGGGAAGAAAACTATCTCCACCTGGGACAGATTGAAGTCCGAGCTTCGCCATTATCATGTTCCGCCTACTTATCTGATGGAGCAACATTCTTATCTGGCCAACATGTAGCAAGGAAATCATATAGTTAATGAATACTGGCAAGATCTCGAGTTGACCATGAGAAAGATCGGGATGAGAGAAGACGATGCATTCACCAAAAATCGATTCATTGAAGGCTTACGTGAGAACCTTAAAATGCTAGTGAAGCTTCAACATCACATCTCCATGGATGATTTATTGGTGAAAGCAAAGTTGGTTGAGAGCACTGTGCCGCTGAGGAAACCACTGTTCGGATTTTCTAGTCAACAATTAGGGTTTGACTCCGGAAACCCTAAGTCTGGCCGAGGTAGAGGGGCACTAATGGGAAGCCGAGGCTCGGTCAAAACTTATTCCAATCCAACTTACAGTTTCTCTAATAGAAGAAAGGCGCCACAGATTTCAAACCAAGAGTCTTTGAGAAATTCAGGTAAGTCCCCTATCTTTTCATAAAATTCGGTTTCAGTTAACACTCCTACTGGTTTTCACTGTAAAGAGAGATGACATTTTCGTAGTAATTTTCCCCATGCTCGATCTTCATATTCTCTTCATCAAATTCGACTCCATATTCATATTTTGCCTTTGTTATTCACATGCAATCCTAGTAATCATCATTAAATTGTAATGGTTAGGAAATACACATTTTCAGAAGTAAAAATAAGTACGAAGAGAGGAGTGAATGTACCTGGCAATGATTTTGTTTTCACTTATTTTTTTGGTTTTATTTCTCCAGTCAGTGAGTTAAGGGTAAAACTTCCTCCGTACTAGGAGATATGAGTATTAAATACCAATGATTGCCGCGTTGAAAAGAAAGTAGCACATGAATGAATTAGTCAGGTAGTACAATTTTCCGTAATTGACTTAAATTGAAAAGTACCACTTAAATTTTAATGTATGGAACCACATAAATCACGACATCAGTATTTACCATGGTTTCCAGAATGGCTTTAGCATGACCCTCGACTTCTGCATCCTTGATTTCCGAGGTATAGCCTCATGTACAGTAGGGAACAAACTGGATGCGACCATTGTTGGTTGTGAAGACTTGGTCCCAGAGGTGCCTTGAAGAATAAAATTAGTTAATATTATGTAAAAATTAGTTTATAAATAAAATGAATTAATATGAAAAATTAAACCTTACCCCATCCAAACATTGATCATCGAGTTCGATAGCCAAGCCATGCCTTTGAAGTTTCCAAGAATGTTCCCGAACTCCACCAAGCAATTAATAAACAATACACCACTATGTTTTTTGCCAAAATTCGATGATCGATAGTCTGAAAACAAAACCACCTTTCTGGACTCATACATACTCTTCATAAGCTCGTTGCTGTATTTAAGGTAATTTTCTATGTTGGGATATACTGTGAATTAGAGCTTGTTGACAATATGAAAATATGTAATGGAAACAAAATTACAGAATTGAATAAATAATTAAATATAATATAAATTATTAATTTTATCAAGAAGTACCAATTTCATAGGCCTATCATTCCTAAATCCTCCCTTCGAGGGACAGTTGGAACTAGTCGATTAAGAAGGCTTAGGGGTTTCTAGCTGCAAAGAAAAGTAATTTAATTTGAACAATTACTAATAAAAAATTGGACATGTAAATTTCATAGCTTTTGGTTGATTTTATTACCTCATTGTCGCTGCAATTGATGAAATACAAATCATCAGCCAGGATATGTTTCCTTTAATGTCTTCGGCAATGATATGTTTCCTTCAATGTTTTCGGCCTGCGTATCTTCTCTGAATGAGATGAATGTCATCTGGAAATACACCACATTCCCCAGAGCGTCTCTCACGTCATTGAAATTATTGTTGGCAGGCGGCAACTCAACCCTTGGATGGTATATTGGCTCGCACACGCGAAAGCGAGGTAATGAACCTTTTGACTTCCAGGCATGCCTACATTTTATTAGCCATGCTTGAGCAACCCTCAGCCTCTCCCCCTGAAGTCCCTTGACGTACAAGTTCACCAACTCAACATCTTGTTATGAATGGTGATAATGAGTTAGTCTAAAATAGTTAATGATTCGATAAATTGAAGGAAAATCGAAACAGTGCTAAAAATTGAGTTGTAATTCATATTTACCTCTTTCATCACTTCTCCGTCTCTAGGGGGATCTGGGCCAAAGCCACTGAGACCAGTGGAAACCCCTCCAAAAACTGCATTCTCAATGAAGGTCTTCGGGTCCACTAGGCCTTTGAGTATATTTAATCCCCCAGCTGAAGTTATACCCTTGACTAATGCTCGAGGTAGGAGACCATCGTCTTTACGATCGGATGCTGAGCGGAAGGTTTATTTTCCTCATTATTCTGGGATGAGTAGCTACTGGTGAACTTGCTTCTTTCTATGCTGGGGATAGAAACTGATGATGGCAATCGGGGTTCGGTACCTCTATACCGACCAAGGTGATCTCTCTTCCCGGTATCTCAGGTCAAGATGTCCTCGCCCGGACCCAACTCTAGGGTTCCCTTATTTTTTCTTCGTTCATCCTTAACTGCGGGTCATATTATTGTGTTATTAGTGATGAATATCAATCTATTTAAGTATAAACATTTAAATAATTTAGATACTCACGATAGTGTCCGCTATGGCCTTGACTTTGTCGGTTGCATATTCCTTGTCCTTTTTATTGTTCGACTCCAAGTAGACTAGGGATCTGTCAGACTTGAAATTATTTGTACTTATCTCTACCTCAATCTCTCCTTCCGTTTATCCCTGGTCCCTAAGCCTCTTCCTCTCCTTCTCCTTCAGTTTCACTGTAAGCTTCTCCTTTGTAGCCCAGTTCCTCTTCGGTCCGGTGTGGTGTGAGTACTTCTTCTCCTTAGAATGGTCACTATTATTCTTTCTTCTTTTTTTCTGAAAAATTGTCTATAAAAGAGAGTTAGTTATTAACACAATTAATTTGTTGCACCATATTTCAATATTAGTTATTATGTCATTTAAGAAGTTAAGCTACTATCATTTCATCTGTCCTTATGTGGTCCTCGAACTTCTTCCACTTTTCCTCGTCCATCCACTGGTACTATTCCCACGACTTGTATTTTGGAACTTTGTCATTGAGCATATGCCAGATGTACTTGTTCACCACCTTGGATTTCAAGTTGTGATGTGCGTCGCCTCCCTCCCTCGCTCGTCAAAGTCTTCTTCAACTTGCTTCACTGCACTTCAATTAATTTATTTTCGAATTTGAAACTTGATTACGATGGTAGTGAAAAAATTAGGTAGGTTAGGAACATGGATATATAGTTTAATAGTAATTAACTATTAGTTATTCATTAATTAAGTATTATGAAATATTTTTGTACCTTAATGTCTCTCCATGCTTCTTCCTTCACATCATTTGGGACGTCCGACCAGTGTATCCATGTATCAAATTAGACCTGCCCTCAGAATACGTAATAGCAATACGCAGTCCATGCACTCCAGTTTTTGACACAAATCAGTTGACCCTCTACTTCCTCGAAGGCGACAGGGCTATGATCCATTTCCTTGGAAAACATGATCGACTGGAAAGTAGGAGTCCCCCGTTCTCTATACCAACTGCCATCTTGAACTTGTGGAATTGCTTCCCATTTGGCCCGCCTACTTTGGAGATGTCATCGTTACCCAGATCGCGTGGAGGCTTATCCTCGCTATCACCCTTATCCTCGTCGGGAGCTTCTACCTCAGGAGCACCACTAGCACCCCCTTAATCTTCCTGAAATTGACTTCTGAGGGGTACCATCGGTGAAACCTCCTATTGTTCTTCTTTGGAAGTAACTTCCTTGTTCTCCACCTTCTTTTGTTTTGGTGGAGGGGCAATCCTCTTCCTCTTGTGGCCACCTTTTTGGATTTGGGAGGCATCTACATATGTAAATAGAGAAACCATTCAACATCACATATAGTACATCACACAGTCCAACATCACAACATCACAACTCCAACACATTCCAACACTCCAATATCACTACATCAACAACAAAATACAATATCACACGATGAACATCACACACCAATATCACACAGTGAACATGACACATTCAAAAACCCTTCAATATCACATAATAAACATGACACTCTAACATCACACAATGAACATGACACTCTAACACACAATAAAATTGGACACATAAACATCACTACTTCAACAACCCTAAGCAACTTAATATCCAAAAAGTTTTCTTCACACATTTCATCAAACACCTAGAGATTCTTACAAATTTAAGGACTAGGGTTTGTACAAGACTTAGAATGAATGATTGCAGGAGTACCTTTAAACTTTTTGGGCAAAATATGGTTGTCTAGTGGAAAAATATGGTGAGTTTGCAGACATTAGTGGAAAAATCCTGATCGAAAATATGAAATTAATCGTTTGTCCACCTTCTTATAAAAGTGAGAGTGAGGAGGTTGGCCAATGGATGTTGAATGGGGATTGAATGGTGGAGAACGTGGAGATTTAATAGTGGAGAACGTGGAGAAAGCATTCGGAAGAGTGGGGAAGAAGAAGACGCGACCGTGATGCAATGAAGATGATCGATCGCGTTTTATATAAGCATGTTCACATACCGGTGCCGAAGTTTTATACCCATGCCGATGTTCTGAGAAACAGATGCGTGAATCTTCTTTGCTTAATTTTTTTATAACCCGAGAGCAAAGTAAGAAAATTTGTCTAAGTATAGAGCAATGGTATTTAAATCGGCGCTGGCTTACCAAAAAACCGGTGTTGATCAGGTATAAAGCAATTGAATGAGGTTGATTTAAATTTTTTTAACCCGAGAGAAAATTTATAAAAAAATCTTAGTACGGAGCACCGATACGGAAATCAGTGATGGTTGTGGAAATTGGTGCTAAAAATAAAATAAAGCAACTGCTTGGAGCTGCTTAATCTTGACATGGGTTATAATTCGAGCACCCGTATTAATTACCGGTGTATACGACTCCAAGAATGATGCCTTTATAATTAATGTTGGGCTGAAAACTATTAAGCCCAATCAGTATTAGGCGGAAAATAAAAATATTATTACAGCATTGGTGTAAAACTCGGTGCCAAAACGAAAGTGAAAATTTTTAAAATTTCCTACCCAGGAATAGGCCAATTTTTTTTTGAATTTTGGCACCCAAATAAACTTAGCACCGGTACTTCCACACACCAAACCGGTGCTGGTTGTCATTTCTACTATTTTGCAATATTTAATTAAATCCCTCTTTAGGGGGAACATTTTGTCCATTGTTTTTTACATGTAATTGGACTAAAAAAATATTCAATTCAACATTCAATAAAACTTTTATTTCAATTTTGAGTCTGATGGATACCCGAAAAAGATTCAATCAGAACTTTGTCAAAATAACACTGTCGATCAAAACTAAACTACAACTTCTTTTCTGTAGCCAAATTACTTCATATTGTGTATTCCTGGGTTAATAAATGCTTTTAAATAGATTGTCATATTTTAATAGAATATGGTAAATCACTAGTACATGTCCTATAGTATCTTACTCTAAATCACTTAGAAGTTAGACAGTCGAAACATGAAGTTTTGTTGGTGAGTTTTTTCTGCCAAATATGCAACATTTTTTTATTCGGTCATGAAATTGACATTAGGATCCCATATTGTATGACTTCATCCGATCAGAATTGAATTTGGACCTCTGAGTGAAGTTTTTATTTTTTGCACTTATGTCTCTCCAGCAATCTTGGAATTGGCAACACTCAAAATTGGTGATTTAATATGGCAATTGAGTATTGTATGATCATAACTACGCAATTATTAATTGATTGGGTAAATGGAACATCCTAAAAATTGATCATAAAATATAAGTGCAACATTTTCATAAATTGAAGTGTTGCCTGAAACTAAGTTTCACCTTAACCATTGATCCAAAACTATTCATTCTTGTCATTATATCCTAAATAAATGAATTCTAAATAATAGAATTTTCTATATTTTAAATTTAAAAGCAGTAGTACATGTCCTAGAATAAAATTGTGAAAAAAAGTTTGGAATTATTAACGGAAAATCATAATTCATTACTACTATAAATTAAATATAAAAGCAAAAAAATGCAGTCCAATATTTTTCAAAAACATTGGATTAATGATAAATAATTTTCAAAAACATTGGATCAAAAACATTAAAATAATTCTTATCCTTCCTCCCGGGATTTTTGCAGATGTAGTTGATTTTGTCTTGCTTTGCACATCAAATTTCTTGAGTCATTACCGGGCACATGTATCTGACCCATCCCTTCTTTTGATTATACATAAAATACAAGTACCGGAAAATTAAGGAATTATCCACATTAGTTGTAAACAATTAGAAATTAATAAATTGTAAAAAAGAACTAAATGTATATTTGTAAATAAATTTTACTTACAAGATGTATATGTACATTATTGTCCGATAAACTTGCTCACATTTCCATAAGTCCTCGAAATCACTCCATAGCGTGATGAGTCTCGTTTCCCACCAAATACGCAATTGTTTACCATAAATGAGTAAGTCGAGTTCCGTTCATGTGGTTGAGGCCAATTTTGTAGCACTCACATGAAGTGAGGTGAGTCTTTCGGGCCTTCTACTCTTGGAAACAATTGTCTAATATGGTCCGATGTTGGTTGAACCATTTTGGGTGTTTTGTGGACCAAATTTGGTGTAGTTTTGACCGCTATAGGTGTTGTTAGTCATGTGACTTTCAAATTCTGATCCTTTATATGATCGGCATAAATTAATCGACGTGGCCACAACATGAACATTCCAAGTGCAGGACCAACATATTGGTATTCACCATTTGGAATTGGCAACGGAGCACCTTTCACCAACACATTCTCCAAAGAAACTATAGATAAACCTTCTACAATTGGTACGGTGTGATGATATCTCATTAATTCATGCAAAAATCCATCGGCTACGTGGAGTGGTCTACCATTTATGTCTTGATCAATGTATAATTCACACATATGATAACCCTACATTTCACCAATTACATTTGTCATTAGTGTCAACGAAATCAGTACAAACAGTTTGAACAAGTTAAATGTGTACTTTTTTTATCACTTGCGAGGATAGCCTTGTCGAGGTTGTCAGCCTTGTTATTAGGAGTTTTAATGATTGCCCCTTGATTTACCTCAACATCTTTGGGAGAATGGTGTGATCCCCTTGACGGAGGTATCTAATCGGGTGTCAAATCATCTAAGTTCTCGGGAATAGCAAGGCCCGTGAGTTGGATCAACTTCCAAATGAGAATGTCTTGTTTCTCAATTCATTTCTCTTGTTGAACTGCTTGTTTTTTAAATGTATGGATCCACAATGATTGTGCACGGGGATAGTTCTGAGTGATCCCAAACATTTCTCGTTATGTCATGAACCCTCCCACTCTCCTAACATCCCACAGGTGGCTGGGTTTTCTTGTAGCCTCAATAAGTATGCCTTTCTTGAATGTGGGTGTGAATTTCCCCTCAAATTCATCATTCTTTAATTTTTCCTAACCATAAAAATGTAAGGAATTGAATAGGTAATGTAAACATGAAATATGTTTGAGAAGAAAAAATAAAGAAAGTGAAGGTTTACCACCCGTTCTGCAATTTCTCTTTCATCATCCTTCTCGTACATACCCTCCTTGTTTTGTCAGCCTTTGAGGAATAAATCATTCCTGTCAAGCTCATCAGCAGCCATTGGTGTTACGCTTGCCCTTGCCTCTTCTTCGGTCATTCCAGCCTTGATTGCAATTTGAACATCTCTTTTAAGACGTTCTTCCACTAATTGTAGTGTTGACAATTCGTACCCCCATGGCTTAAACAATGAGGAACTATATTCAAACCGGCTATGCGTTGTTTTTCTTTCCACGTACCCTATGTTAGAGACTAGTCAACACTTAAGACACTTTAATCTAAATACTTATTAAATTTAACTTTAGAATACTAACGTTAGAATCATTCCCCAAAGCCCTTATCTTGTGGATATCTCTACTCTACTCTCCGATTGAATGTGTGTGTAGGTGATCCATGACCGATCACCTTTCTCCGAAGAAAATATGTAGTCCCTATTCAAAGTATATTTGTGTTCCTGCTAACTCTTGCACATCATGGTTGTTGCCTTCTTTCTTAGAAATTCTATATCGGAGCAATCAATTTTTAAAGGTCTTTAATCTATTTAGAACGATGGGAGTTAAAAAAAGGGCAAATTTAAAATATAAAATAAGAACACTATGGTCATTAATGGTACCTTGCACTCCATCCATAGGGTCTCCTCCTTATAATATTTCGGCACCTCATGCCAACTATCATATTTGATGTCCACCCTTGTTCTTCCTATATTCACAACCCAACTTGACCATTTTGCACATTCTTTAGACAAACACTTTCACGACTTATTGAAAACAATTGTAGCTAAATCTTTCCTAGCCATCCTACATTCTGGTTGTCGACAATGATTTTTGGCTACTCCTCTCTCATCGGACACATCATCGTCATTGGCACTAAATCCTAACTTCCCGGGTTGGGTATTTCGTTAACGTGACACATCATCACGTGTTCGCTTCTTAGACATTCTTAAACCTACATTAACAAACTCTTCAACAATTTATGAACTAAATTCATAAAACACACATAGTGGATTTCTAAACCCTAAATTTGTCACTAGGACAACAAACAACACCCAAAAAATAAAAACAAAAACATAGTACTATCGCTCTGAGGATTACGTAAATCATATTAATTAGGTATGTACTTGATGTAGAATATTAAAATTGAAATATAAACTAAATCCCTAGCTACCAAACTTCATAGGTGAAAGAAACCATGTCTCTTCTTGAAAAAAATATAGGGTTTATGACCACCAACCTTGAAATCAAACAAGTGATAGGATGAACATTGTCAACCTACAAGTAGATTAGCAAATAAGATTTTTCACCCATAGAATTTGAGAAAATGAAGTAAATTTTGACCAAAATGAAGAGGATTTTGGAAGTGAATCATGAACACATACCTTTGATTAGATGATGAATAGAAATGGAGATGAAATGATGAATAAATGGAGACTAAAGATGGAGAGATTTTGATGTGGGAAAAAATGAGAGAAATGACGGGTTTTGCTTAGGGTATTTAATACCCATTTGAAAAACCTCCTTCAATGCATTTTTTTTTGTGTGAAATAGGGCTTCCAAACATGGAAGCCCTTCTGTCCTTCAGTCCATGACTACAAACATGTTCCAAACTTGGAATCTGTCTTAATATAAAAAAAAATTCAAACCTAAACTCAGAGCTTTAGGATTTCCACACAAAAAAAAAACCTAAATTCAACTCTCCTCAAACACTAACCACCAAATCCTTCAACAATCCAAAAATCCTGCAATAATGTCGAGGCCAAGGTAATCGAAAAAAGCACTGGGGTGGCGAGTGACTATAGCTATCAACAGTTCACAAATATTGGGGCGTCAGAACATTTTTTCAACAAAAAACAGAAAATAGGTATGTAGAATTTTTGAAGCGTAAAATAATTAATTCCAAGGTTATTAAGCCTTCGACCATATCGTATTTGTGTTTGCAGTATTTGTTAGATAGATTCAAAGTTCAACAATTAGAAAAGTTGACGTGCTTAGAGGAAAATGTCTACCGAGACCAGGTGATTCAATTTTGTGCCAATTTAGGCCATAGCGCGAATAGTATAGATAGTACTATGGTCAATGGAAAAATAATTACAGTTAAAAAGTGGACCATCAATGAAGCCCTAGGATTAAGTTATACCTCCCCCGATAAAGTGACCACCGAGGTGGATCCCGTTGCCTCGCTAGACATCTATCACCAACAAAGTTGTCCATCGGTCATCAAATTCACCCCACTAGACCCCATACAAATGGCTAGGAAATATTCATGCCGTCCCGGAAGTGCGGCAGGCCCAGTGGATAGTTATGACGTTAGAGCTCTTTCGATTTAGGAACGCATCACTTATGAGTGGGTGTGTTTGAATGTTTTTGCACATGGGTGGGCATACATGTGAGCCGAAAATCGTTAATGTGATGTTTCTCTACTAAATGATGAAGGGTTTGAAGATAAACCCTAGGTACACCATAATTATGAGCATGCTCAAGGCCTCAAATGCAAAGAAGAAGGATCTACCCTACGGTGAATTGAATACGGCTATGATGAAGAAAGTAGGAGTCATGCCCCAAGATCATCCTTTCAGAATGGATTACTTTGATAAGGCATGGTTCCAACATAAGCAGTTGGTCATCGGAGTTGACCATAGATGGAAGCAACGCATGATTCTGGAACAAACTGCAAAAACATGCTAAAAGGGCTAGGGATGAAGAGGATCTTGATAGGTCCGAGGGTTCATCTTCTCGTAAATTGTAAAATTAGGTTTTGACAAAATTTTAGTATTATGCCCACGTAATATTTTTTATAGTTTTTGAAGAAAGTGTGTGACGTATGCTTTTGTTGACAGGTTCGTAAAGCAATTGGAAGAGCCAAATTTCTCGGTACTTGAATTGCATTTGTGGGACATGGAGCAAACCCATAAAAATGTTTGCCCGGGTAGAGGCGCAACAACAACGTTTCATGGAATTACAAGACACCAATCTTGTGCTAAGCGAGGATGAAGAGCCACACACGTTCGAGTAAGTCTTTTCTGAGAGTGAAGATGAAGTGGATGATGATGCTAACCAAGCCCCTTAGAATCTCTATTAGGATGTTGATGGTTTTTATGATATTTTATGATGTGTTAAGGATGTTGAGTGGTTGTTTGCTACTTTGGATAATGCATGTTTTGGATTTCTACAATTAGGGTAATGCATTTGTTATGTAGTTTGAATTCCTATAAATTTAATTTCAATAGGTAATTATAATAACTTCTTTATGTTCCCGAATTGCGTTGTTCAATGTGATTTAGATTTACAGGAAGTGGTTTCTTTCGATAATATAATGTGGTCGGGACTTTCTATGAGAGTTTAAAAAATGACCGTTGGGGTTGATTGATTTCCTAGTTCGGAAATGGATCTACCCTATTAAAAAATGGAAATATCCATGTTCCAAGTCCGGAAGTGATTAGGCTCAAAATAACCATTGGGTTCGATTAAGTTTCCAAACTCGGAAAATTAGGTTCTGAGTTCGTCCCCTATTACTAAGCCAAATCTCGAAAACAAAAGCGGCGCTTTTTTCCAGCCTTATTTGGGTTCCGAGTCTGGAAGCCATTTGTCCCCTATTACTAAAGAGCCAAATTACATGTTCCGGACTCGGAATATGTAATTTTTCCCTTTAGTAATAAGATCTGAATGATTTTTTGACTTGAAACATGCTCTGTATTTTTAAAAATCCTTAATTTCGAGTCGAAACCCTCATTCCACAAGAAAAACCCGCACCCTATTCCGACCTCGGAGATACAATTCCATTCCACAACAAAGAGGCGTACACTCACTCTTGAAATTTTCATGGCAAAGGGAAATTCATCACGCATTCCTCGCTCCGCATCGGCCGGTAAAATCACGGGTATGAAAATATCAAGTTTATTTCTATGAGTGCTCAAAAGAGATACGATGTTTTACATTCGAAGGGGAAATTGATTGATTGTTGTGCGGTAGATTTCAATGAGGTTGTGCAAATATGTTTAGCATATCCCTTAGATAAATTTAAGGACCGATATGTTGATAAATTGATTTCTTGCACCAAACCCTCATATTTTGATCTAGTTTTACAATTCTATAGTAATCTACTAGAGCTTACAAATGAGGCTTACTCAACTAGGGTAGGGGGGTTGACATTACAATTGATCTATGGATTTCGAACAAAACCCTAGAGTGCCCATATAGGAACCCGGACATGGTTTACCCGGAAGACATGAAGGGTTTATTGGATGATTGTTATCATAGGGAAAAATGACCCCTACTTGTTGATTACTCATTTGTAGACCCTACCCAATGTAGTGTGAGGTAATTCCAAAAAACTCGGCAGATTTAGGTAAGCCATAGATTTTTTATATCCCAAATTTGTCTAACGACAATCGCATTGTCTATGAAATGATTGTAAGATGTTTAGTTCCATCCTCTAAACACATCACCAAGCCCAACACATCAACCTTATGATATTATATTTTATAAAAGAGGGTAGGAAGATCAACCCCAGGGCGGCGATATTTAAGCACATGCTTTGGGTAGCGCATTCGATGAGAGTGGTGAGGAGCATCCCATATGGGAGTTTGATCACCATGATATTGAAGAATGTCGAGGGGTTGAAAATTGGCGGTGAGAAGAAACCACCAAAGTTTTTTGACAAAACATACTTTGAAAATAGAGGATGGATCTTCGTTGATAACATGTGGTACAATAAGCACCAAGGTGGTGGAGAGTCGAACAAGAGGCCGGGAGTTGAAGAAAGTTAGTGGATTTTATTTATATTTTATTATGTATATTGTAATACATATTAATTTTTGTATTTTCAACTTTTGTAGATTCGGAGTAAGCCTACCTCAAAGGTGTAAGATATTTCCATAAGCAGGTTCGCAAGAAGTTTTCCGCAATGAAGGCGCGGATTTTGAAGATTGAGAAAAGATAGAGAGCCTACGAACTCCATCTTGCAGCAACACACCGACCTCGTCTTGACTGATCCACATCCATGGGTGATATAGAGGATGAGTTGGAGTTACAAATTCCTTAGATTTAGTTTTTCTTGAATCTTATTAATTTGGTCGTTCAACTTGTTTGGATTTAAGGATGTTTGTTTGTTTCTAACTAGTAATTTTATAATTGATTTTATAGTTTACTTTAGCTATTGATTTGTCAATTAGCAAGGTAGATGATTACTATGGGTTTCTGATTGATAATTGAGTGGTTGTTTTTGTCTAATTCTTAAACATAACTAGCTTGTTGGTTCGTAACAAAACTTAGTTCAATCAAATATTTAGCACTTCATTCCCTAAACAAAGACAATTACAATCATTGAAGCTACTTCTTGTGTTTCCTTTTTTTGGAACCTTCTTAGATCGCCTCCTTTTACGTGTGACACGAACATCAACCCAAATTCACTCTTCATGATTTCTACGTCCGAGAAAACTGTTCAAACTTAGACCGTCCTCCGCAAGCAAATTAGCATCATCTATAGCAAAACCGGTTGAATTTTGACCGAAACCAAGGATTTGTTCATTTACATAATCTTCAAAAAATGCACGTTTTCCTTCCACTACAATCTCCCACCAAGGATTGGAAGGGTCCAACTCATTGAAAACCTGGTACGCTTAGGAGGCCAAGATAAAAGGATATTCCTGCCAACCAATCCGACTTCTGTCAACAAGAGTGAAACTTAAATCCTCAGTGCGTTGTCCATTGTTGAAATCTACCCAATGATATTTAAAAACAAAAATTTGCATTGTGACATAGTCAAGCTCCCAGATATTTGAAATTGTGCCAAACTAACACTGCTGAGCGTACATTGGATCATTATCGCTTCCATTACCAACATGCAAAGCTTCAGAAATGAGAGAAATTCCACTGTTCCAAGACACACCCTTATTATCCACTGATTTTGTTGTGAACGTAAAATCACTGACATCATATCCTTCATAAGAGAGTACAGTAGCAAGTAGTCTGTGAGCCAGCAATTTCACGGTCATAGAATGGTCGCCAATGGCTACGTGTTCATGCAACCATGACGAAAAAGTTCTACTATATAATTGCAGAACCTGAGCTTCATTAAAATTAGGGTTCATGACTATAATTTCATCCATGTGAATATCTATATATGAACGACATCTTCATGATTGCGGAGAACATAAAGATGGGTGGTGCTTAATTCTTCGGTTTCAGGGTTTAAAATTTTCCCTTGCCTAACCCCAAATAATAGGTACAAAACTCGACAACCTACTCTGCAAGATACCTCTGCATAATACTTGCTTTAGGCCTGCACCGATTCTTCACAAAATGCTTGAATATTTTCATGTACCTCTCAAATGGGTACATCCTCCTTGGAAATACAGGACCACAAAACTTTATCTCCCTCATAAAATGAACACACAATTAGACCATAATGTCAAAGAACGATGGTGGAAAATACATTTCAATCCGACACAAAACTTCATAAATTATATACTGCAAACCGTTCACTTTAACACACTAATGTTTTTGTAACAAATGGACTTGGAAAAAAAACTTCATAGTGCATAGTATTAAATGAGATGGAAAATATCAAATCACAATGATATTCAATTCCTGCATTAGATTGTGACAATCATGGGACTTCAACCCAACCATTTTCAGCTCTTCAACTGGTACACATGTACAAAAGTTAGAAGTATATGCGGCTGGGACCTTAACACTTCTAAGTGTCTCATAGAAAGATTGTTACTCTGATTCAGACATAGAATAACAAGTGGGGGGGGGGGTAAGAAACAATCATCACCCTAGGTGACAGGGCCTAAGTTTTTCTTAATACCCATCTCGACCAAATTTAACCGAGCCTTGAGTCCATCATTGGTTTTATCAGGGGTATTTAATAAGGTCCCGACCAAAGAATTACACACATTCTTCTCAATGTGCATAACATCGAGACAATTTCTAACATCCAAATGCTCCCAATAAGGCAATATGAAGAAAATGGAGCATTTTTTCCAACTCTCATCCACGGGAACTTTACTTTTTTTTCTTCCCAAAGTCACTGGGAAAATTCTACAGTCTCAAATATCTGAGTGCCTATTTGCGCAACCGATGCTTCTCTAGCCTCTACTTTCCCATTGAATCATTTCTTCGCCAAACGCCATGGATGATCCACCGAAAGAAACCTACGATGATCTTGATATACAGTTTTACAACCATGCTTCAATTGGTGGTAATCAGTGTTATTTCACACACTTGGCATGCAAAGTGGCCTTTCACCGAGTAACTAGACAAATTACCGTATGCGGAAAAATCATTAATAGTACACAATAACAACCCTTTCAATGTAAAGTAATCTTCAATAGTTTCGTCATATGTCCACACACCCTCCTTAAATAAAATCACTAAATCCTCAAAAAGAGGAGCAAGATACACATCTATGTAAGTACCCGGTTGCTTAGGACTGGAAATACTCTCGGATAACAACACATACTTACGTTTCATTGTCATCCATGGCAAAAGATTGTAGATAACCAACATAACAAGCCAAGAACTATGATTACTACTCATATTACCAAATTGATTCACTCCATCCTCAAATGCCAGGGTTCTTTTCCAAACTCGGGGTAAAGAGCATGATTTTTTCCATTGATCACCATCTGACGTATGTCTAATCACATCATACACCGGTCAATACCGCTCTGCGTGCTATCGAAACAATTTAGCATCTTCCTTACACGTAAATAATTTCCGCAATTAGGGAATGATTGGGAGATACCATATCACTTTTACCGGTGTCTTTTACCTTATTTTAGTTAACACTTTCGCATCCAACTCAATTCCCCCCCCCCTTCAATTTGTATTGAGACTCACCACCTATGTGACATGTTTCTAGATATTCATATTCTCCCCCCAGTATAACTAACAATTATTAGGGCAAGCATGCATGTTTTTCCAATCCAATCCCATTGGGCAGAGAATGTTTTAGCGGCGTACAACCTATCTGGCATCACGTTACCTTCGGGGAGAAATTCCCTAAGCAATTCAAGAGTTTCAATCAATGACTTATCGATCCACCCAAATTTGGCCTTCAAATTCATTATCCCGAGAGTCGCACTAAGTACCGAATTATTTGAACCATTGTACAATGGCGTCTCTTCATCATCAAGTAAAGCTTGTAATGCCTCGGGTTTACAGTGGGACTTTCTCGCAATATCCTCAACTGTTTCATCAAATTCTGCATTCCCATCTTATTCATCTTCCATGTTCATTTTACTCAAATCAATCATCTCCGCCGATTCTCCAACTTCCTCATGTCATTCACAACGAGTGTAGAAAGATTGAAATACCCTCATTATTAGATGTCCCTGCATCTTCTTTATCACTAGATACACATCGTTTCTACAATATTTACACGGGCATCGGGATCGCACAATACCATTTTTAGAAGCATCATCAAACGCTAGCGTAAGAAAAGTTTCAATCAATGACATGTTATCGGGTGATTTTCTAAGATCATTACCAATGAGTTCATCCCGTTCTATCATCTTAAAATTCAATTAAAATGCAACACATTAGCATTCTAACAACAATAATCATAAATCTAAACACTAGTTAAACTTACTACAAACCCTAATTCAAGATTTATATAAGAAACTCTAGTAAAATAATAATAATTATGTATAATAGAATTTTAGACAACTTACCTTCTCCAATGAATACAATGCTCTTCTATGGACTAGGAAAAGGAGAAAACCCTTAAAATTTGATTGTTTATAAAGTTTTAAAGAAATGAACGCATTTTTTATTATACAGAGTGGGTTCCAAGTTTGGAACCAAGATTTAAAAATTATTACATAAAAAATTAACGTTTCGAGTTCGTATCCTTACCCCCTAAGCTCTTTTCAAACTCAGAACATCAATCGTCTTTTCAAAAATATAACAAACAACGCCTTGCAAACTCGGAAGCCAATTCGTCCTTCATTCCGAACTCGGAACAATCCTAAATTAAAGGCGGTTGGACACAAATATCTTTAATTAGGGATAATTAAAGGTGATTATAATATTAAATTAGCCCTAATTAAAGAGGGTTATTTTAAAATAGCCTATAATGGAAAAATAAGGCCGAACAGCTAAAATAAACAATTTTTCTTTAACCGTCTTCTATCGTCAGCTTTAATGAGCTCCTCTATACTAGTGAATCTTCATATGAAATCTGAACATGCGTGGTATATCATGATAAGGAATAAATGGGATATTCTTATCTTACCAGAATCTAATTCGAATATTTGTGAAATATTTTTGGTGATTGGAGAATATTTTCTTGGGAAATCATATCTTTCACCTTTCTTTCCATAGGGTCTCTTAGAATGTCATAAATAGAGTCTCTATGTTAGACAGAAAACCTGTACCATTCTCAAGTCTCATTCTTATAAACCTGATTTTTATTACTTCTGTCTTGAAGTCTTCATTTGTTGATCTGTCGAGGTAATAATCCTCCGGGATTTTCGTGAATCCGAGGTAACTCTAATATGTTAATTGTTACATTCTATGGTTTTATCCTAGGAACAATGTCCACGACGTGACTCATTCTTTTCAAGAGCAGCGAGTTTACTCGTGACTCTATCAATTTATGATTGCTTAAAACTTGATTTATTAATTTTAATTTAAAATTTTCGATTATATGCATGAATGATTAATAAAATTTATTATTCTTACTTATTTTAATTGCTCGTGTAATTTTAATATTTAATTTTTGCATGATATTATCAATATATGTTCAACGGCTAGAAAAGAAAAAAATCTGATTATTTCCTCTTCTTGATTCGTCAATCTTGTATGTCGTCTGCTCTCTAATACATGTTGCTGAAGCATGATCCGTAGCTTTTGAAAATACCCCATTAAATTTGAGTATGTTTTCTCTTTGAGTAAAACAATCAATTGCACGATTAACAAAAGCTACTATCTCATATTCTTTATCCACTAATGCAGGGGAGGGCTTGCAACGGTGAAAGGGGCATTGAATAATGGTTTTTGACCGCCGTCCCTGACACCTGTGCGCAACCAAGAAGACATTGGACGGCGTTGCCTCTACTACCGTGGAAGTAGTGATCCAGGGTGTTATTTTTTTACCGTCGTAATATGTTTTGAAATCGAAAGTGTAGCAAATCGAAACTGTGTTTCCAGAGCAGGTAAACTTATGAGCTTATCTAATTTTGTTCCAATATCAGAAGTGACATCGTTACATAACCAGTGATAAATTACGATCATTTCCGATACTGGAACATAAGTTGGGATCAAGTACATATGTCTGGATGTTACGAAGTCAGAACCTAATTTGGATACATTTGAAGGTACCTAGATGATGTTTCTTCTATTCAGTTCATGTTTCGATTGCCGATTCATAATATTTGGTGTTTTTTAATATGGCGTTTATAAATTTAGTTTCTGATAGAATGTAAAACCCACAAATAATTGTGGCTGTGTGTATTCATATATATACTAAGTACAAAGGGTATACAAG
>JAULKM010117535.1:0-17695 GCA_032355605.1 Rubia tinctorum | reverse complement strand
CGCCGCGCCCGCCCCCCGCCCCCCCGCCGCCCGCCCCCCCCCCCCCCCCCCCAGATCTAGCATCTTTTGGGCACCCCATGACTACTAGCTCAAGAACTAGCTCGCTCAAGGACACATATTATTCTAATTATGATAACCCTAGGATTTTGAACAACTCCGGGTACTTATTCCCCATGTCAGCTTCCAGTTCCGAGGTTGCTTCCTGAACTTTATGATTCCTCCACAATACCAAAATCATAGGGATATCTCTGGTATACAAGATTTTAATTTTTTGATCTAGTATCTTTACGGGTTCTCTTCGTACACCAGTTTCTCATTCAATGCTAACTCCTCATGTTTTAACGCGTGTTCAGGGTCAGGGTGGTACTTCTTCAGAAGTGATACAAGGAAGACATCATGTAATCTCCCTAGTTGGTAAGGCGGGTTAGGTCGGTATGCAGCTGGTCCGACTCCCTGGGTAATCTCAAAAGGGCCAATGTACCTAGGACTTAATTTTCCCTTCTTACCATGCCGGATGAGACCCGTTTGAGGAGTCACTTTTAAGAATACCCTATTTCCAACTTCAAACTCCAAATCCCTCCTTCGATGCTCTACGTAACTCTTCTGTCGACTATGGGCCTTTTGTAGGCGCTATCTTATCAACTTGACCTTTTCTATGGATTCCTCAATCGAAGGTATACTAGTAATCGGAAGAGTCTTTTTCTCTCCAACTTCTTTCCAAAAGAGGGGCGTCCGACATTTCCTACAGTACAATACTTCATAGGGGGTCATACCAATGGATGACTAATAACTATTGTTACAATAAAATTCTACTAGAGGTAAGTGAGCATCCCAACTTCCCTCAAAATCCATAACACAGCTCCGAAGCATGTCCTCCAGGGTTTGGATTGTTCTCTTCGGCTGTCCATCCGACTGTGGATAGGCAGTTGTACTAAATTTCAACTTGGTTCCCAATTCTGTTTGCAATTGCCTCCAAAATTGGGAAGTGAACCTTGGGTCCCTGTCTGATACGATAGTTACCGGAACCCCGTGTAATCTTGTGATTTCTCGGGTATATATGACTGTCAACTTTTCTAGGGAGTGTTTAACGTTGATTGGCAAAAAGTGTGCCAATTCGGTTAATCCATCAACCACCATCCAAATTACGTCATAACCCTTCTGTGTCCGGGGTAATCCTGTCACGAAGTCCATTGTGATGTGATCCCACTTCCATTCGGAAATCTCCAATGGTTGTAGTAGCCCTGATGGTCTTTGATGCTCAGCCTTGACTTGCTGACACACCAAACATAGTGCCACATATTCTGCTATGTCTTTCTTCATTTTGTCCCAAGAGTACTTCTGTTTCAGGTCCCGGTACATTTTGGTCCCTCCTGGGTGTACCGTATATTTGGACCTGTGGGCTTCCTCCAACACCCTTTGTTTGATCTCAAAATTTTGAGGTAAGTAAAACCTTCCTCTACAGGTCAGCACTCCGTCACCATCCACTTCAAAGTTCGGTAATTTCCCTTCAATTGCAAACTTTATTTTCTTCACTGATGCTTTGTCAAATTCTTGAACTGTTTTAATCTCCGTGAGTAAAACAGAATGCACTCTTATATTAGAGAACACGAGTCGGTCAGGTTTAACCTCGCAGTCCCAACTCCCTACCTAAGATAACATCTCAGTCTCCCTCATCTTGATATGCGCCAAATTCTTCTTCCGGCTCATGGCATCTGCCACCACATTAGCCTTGCCAGGATGATAATTGATCACGCAATCGTAGTTTCCCAAAAACTCCATCCACCGACGTTGGCTCATATTCAGGTCCATTTGAGAAAACAAATACTTCTGGTTCTTATGATTAAATATTACTTCAAACGTAACTTCATATAAGTAGTGTCGTCATTTCTTCAAAGCAAACACTACCGCAGAGAGTTCAAGGTCATGGGTGGGATAATTCTTCTCATAAGTTATCAACTTACGAGAAACATAAGCAATCACGTGGCCCTTTTACATCAGTACACATCTCAGACCATCTCCCGAAGCATCGGATTACAATATAAATCCATTTTTCCCTCTGGCAGCACAAGAACTAGGCAGTGGTCAAGCGTTTCTTCAGTTCTTGGAAACTGGCTTCCGTCTTGTCATTCCATTCATGCTTGACTCCCTTTTGAGTTAGATAGAATAAAGGAGATGCTAGTTTAGATAAGTCTCTAACAAAGCATTTATAGTATCCCACCAGTCCTAGAAAACTCTAAAATTTTGCACTATTGGTCAGCACCTTCCAATTTATGAGGTTTTGACCTTAAAGGGGTCCACTGATATCCAATACGTGCCCCAAAATTTTTACTTGTTTTAGCCAAAATTCACATTTTCTAAACTTGGCATACAACTTATGTTCCTTAAGTAGTTGTAACACCTTCCTTAGGTGTGCCTCATGCTCCTGCTGGGATTTGGAATAGACCAGGATGTCGTTGATGAAGATGATGACAAACTTGTCCAGGTGGGGACGGAATACCCGATGCATGATATCAATGAAAGCGGTTGGCGCATTGGTCACTCTAAATGGCATCACCAGGAATTCATAATGACCATATCGAGTGTTGAAAGCTGTCTTGGGCACGTCCTCTCTCTTCACCCACAACTGGTAATACCCTTGTCGTAAGTCCAGTTTGGAAAATACGACTGCTCCTTGGAGTTGATCAAACAACTCATCAATAATGGGAAGAGGGTACTTATTCTTAACTATCACATTATTTAGACCTCGATAATCGATACACATCCGCAGAGAGCCATCTTTCTTCTTAACGAACAACACTGGGGCTCTCCAGGGGGAGGTACTAGGTTGGATGAACCCCTGAGCTAACAAATCATAGAGTTGTATTTTCAACTCTTGGAGTTCTAGCGGTGCCATACGATAAAGGGTTTGATAGATAAGCACGGCTCCTAGTACCAAATCAATGGTAAACTCAGTTTCCCTTTCCGGAGGCAAACTTACAAGTTCCTCCGGAAATACCTCAGGGAAGTCCCGAACTACCTGTATATCTTTTCCCTTCAATTGGTCTGTTGGCTTATTCATGATATAAGACAATATTCCAGTTTCCCCCTTTTGAATCATTTTTCAAGCCTTGACGCCAGCAACAAGTAATGAAGAGGATCTCTTCCTTCTCACATCTACTTCAATTGGGGGTTCCCCAGCCCGACACAACTTAACTTCCTTCGTATGAAAGTTTAATCGGGCATTGTTTTTAGCAAGCCAGTCCATGCCAAGTATTACTTCATATCCCTTTAAGGGTAGAGCAATTAAGTCCATGGGTAATTCCCAATGCCCCATATTTATCCCACAGTTTTTACATACACGTCTATTTAGGATTTTAGTATCATTCGTGAGAGTGTTCACTTTTAACTTATAAGGTAAGTATTCTATCCTACCTTTCATGTTTTCAAGAAAGGAATAACGAGCAAAAGAATGAGAAGCACCAGGAACAATCAAAGCTTTCCTCAATTTACCCAAGATAGGGAGGGTACCTTTGATGACCTCAGTCGAAACGGGGCCCTCATTATCCTCTAAGGTTTAAACTCGAGCTTGTACATTCGACTTGTTTCTCCCACTAGGTCCTCCTTTCCAAGAAGGTTTATTCACCGACACATGTGACCCATAAGGTTGAGACAATGCCCTCGGTTGGGGTTGTAAGCACCCCAACGTCCGGTGCCCGGAACTCCCACATCGTAAACATTTATTAGCCTTTCTTCAACAATCTTTCTCCTCATGATTTCCCTTTTCTCAGAACGTGCATCAACCCCGAGGTGCTTCTTTTGGACCACCACTAGGGTTTGGGCTATGGTGCAGGGCCCATGGTTGCGTTATATCCCTTCTAGGAGCCTTGTTTCCCCCAGAGATTGAACCTTATGTGCCTGAGTTGTATATCGATTGGGACTTCATATTCGCTTGTCTCGCCTGGTGCATGTCACGTAAAGCATTCCTAGTTTCTTCCACCCTACAATCTAATTTGGCGGCTGCAGGATAGTTAATTTGATATGTCGGGGATAAGGCATCCCTCAATTCCAACCTTAGCCCTTGGACGAATCTCCTCTTCCTCTCATCATCCGTGGAGAATAACTTCTCCGCAAACTTAGAGAGTTTGGAAAACTTTTCTTCGTACTCCATTACACTCATTATGCCCTGCTTCAAGTTACGAACTCCGCTTCTTTCCTTTCTTTAACTAACGGTAGAATGTACTTCATCTTAAACTCCTTCTCAAAATTTTCCCAAGTTCGGGGGGTTTCCTCCATTTCCCACTTCCTATGTATTATGTTCTACCAATCTAACGCAGCTCCCACTAACTGAAATATGGAAAAACTCACCTTCCATTCATCAATGTATCCCAGGGCACGAAAGGTCCAAGTCATTGTTTCGATCCAGGTTTCAGCAATTTCATCATCTAGGCCGTCGTTGAACCTAGGGGATGAATCTTCTGAAATTGCTCTAAGGCCAAATCCTCCGTCTCACGCCTTTGACTTTGAACTCTACCATCCGACTCAGTATTTCAGTAACTTGACTTGAAAACAGTTCCATCCCGCTAGGTGAAGGGTTCTGTCCAATTGATGGGTTTGATCTTCTACCTTGTTCTCCTTTCATTAGTGCCTAAACGAATTGAGGTTAGATTTACCACATTCAACGGTCTAATCACATTGTATTGGTTATTAAATAGTCGTGAAGATACATATTATAATTCTTACTTTATTGTCTTATTTTTTGGGTTTTAAATTTTATTAGTATTATTGTTTAGATACCTTTCAATTAGAACTGAGAACCTAATTCAAACTCTGGGCTGGCCATCCCCAAGCGATTCAAAGGTTTTCTCAGTTCAAATATAAAGGTCACTTTCTTAGTTTTTTTTATTACATATTTTAATTCAATAATCCCTGATAGTTTCGATACAATGTCTTTCCTTTTTTTTACTTGCTTGAATAGTATTATTCTATAATTAAAAGCATTTAAAGGTTCTTCCCAGGAAGTAAAGATTAATGTTTTTACTCTCACGTTACTATCCCTTAATAGGTTCCCTAAGTCCTTACCCAATTAACACTTCTTATACTTCTGTTGTCAATTAACAATGTTAGTTTGGTAGTTTAGGGATAATTTTGGATAAAGTTGATGTAGTGTTTATAGTTCATAAAGTTTAAGTGGAGTCTTTTATTGAAGTATGTTTTGGGTTCAGCCTTTAATTGATTTGGGAAAGCTCTGATACCATATCTATAACGCCCCAGATCCACGACCCACTTGTTGAACGCAAGTATCGGGTCTGACTGGGCATGCTATCAAAAAACCAGCGGATCAGATTATTCAAATGCAGTAACGAGCAAATACAATTTATGCAGAAGCAATTCAGAAAATCCAAAACCTAACTTACTATTATTGTGAAAGTCTTAATACAAATATTAAACACGAGTTTTAACTAAAGTACAGACAAAAGTTCTAACGGATCTGATAAGGATCAATTTTACATTAATATTTTACATAACTATAATACAACCTAAACCAAAAGATTCTAGGGTTCATCCAAGATCCTTCCCCAACCGAAGTAAAGGCACCAGTGTACTTCACTCTAATTGTTCAGCTACACCTGTTAGGGTTATTTAAACTAGGTTAAGCGTCTTGTTTAGTGAGGTTTCATCGCCAATAATTACCTGGTACATCGGGTGATCATGTGAAGCAAATAATCACATAATTCCTAACACATAGTAAAAGGATACAGGCAGGTTATGCCAATACGCAGTCAAGTTCCTATATGGCTACTATGATTGGCATTAGGGCATAAACCCTACAGTAGTTCCCGAAGGCTATCACAATCTAGAAATCCATATCCGTCAACCACACCCTATATGTTAAGTTACGAGCTCGTATCAGTAACAAATGGTTTTGCTAGCATACAGGAAATGCCACAAGTAGCCGATGTATTCGTACAGTCCGGTCAATACTGTTCCCCGCCGATCTAGACCGAACTCCAATCGCGTTGGGGACCCTGATAAACACAAACAAGTAATCAAATAGCACGCAGTCAATTATGACACAGAAAGATAAAGTACAAGTCGGTCATCCACATATAATTAATAATTAACTTCACATAGTATCACAATAATTAAACATAGTATGATAAAGTACACGTCATGCTTAATTATTATGAAACAAAACAATAAACATGAAAAGAGCATAATATCTATGAAAATTTCATGCATTATATAAAATTGTCAAATAACACATTTAAAATTAACAAGTATAAAATAGCATGCAATTATAAATTTTAATTCAATTCGTGCTACGGGCGATGAAAACACTCACCGGATTGAACGTAGTTTCAGTGTTTTGAAATTAACACAATTTCGTTATTCATATCCAAACAATTAAATTTTCCTGTATTTTATTTGTAAGAAAGAAGAGGAAGGGAAAGATTTCTTGAGAACGAAGTCCGAATAATCAATCCCCCACCCGATATTTATAGAGAGGCTTGGCCAGTTTACACCCTTTGGCCGACTTCATCATTTGTCATTTGGTTTAAGGTTTAAAATTCAAATGGCTGCATAGACTTATACAAACAAACAAACAAAATGGCTGCTGGCTGAATGTGCATTATTATTGTGTCTTAAGACACATTGTGGAGGGGTTGACCGCCCACCCCATTTTACTCCTATTTATTTATATATTTTTTGGTAAATTTTTTAGAAAGACGGTCTTTCCATAAATTTATGGAAAAACGGGGTTTAATTATAATAATAAAAGGTAAAAGGTCTTTGTTGCAATATTAAAATTTTATTATGCAACGTGTAGTAGTTATAAATTTTATAACCCGGTTCATACAACCAGAAAATTTTATCTTAATTTATTCTAATTTACACTTTAAACCTTGGTCTTTCCCTGACTTATAGAAAGACCGTCTTTCAAGAGACGGACTCATATTTTTTCTTTATTAATTTTAATTATAATGTATTTATATTATATATATAATTCTGATTTATTATTAGTACTCTTTAAATGGGTGAAAATTGTCAATATTTTAGTTTCAATTGTAACTTCAATGTTACGAGATTTTATTACCGAATTTCAACAATTATATACATATTTAATTAATAATTCAAATTTTGTCAATATTTGGATTTCAGTTATAATTCATTATTACAAAATCCTAATAATATAGATATTTAATTAACAATTCAATTCATTATTATTTTTAATGGCTTATTCCTATTATTCTTTTAAATGTGTGAATGTCATATCTTGTTTTCTTCCTAATTTGGCGTACTATTATTCATTTCTCCTTTATCAAAGAATTTTATAAATAAGTCAATATTTTATCATTCCTACTATTATTTATTTATTCATTTCATTTCATTTTATTTTATTTTATGTTAAAATTTCTTGTCGGGTTTGTAGTTATAGCCAAAAATACTCGAAGAAAGCAGATAAGAGAATATAATTTTTTGTTAAACTTAGTTATTACATATGTACATACTTCACTAAGGTCGGGGAGGGGGGGATTTCACACCGCGTCTTTCTCATGTCAATGTGGTTGACTCCAAATGGGTGTTCAAATTGAAACTTAAGGAGAGAATTGTGGCTCAAGGATTTTCGCAACATCTAGATTACAACTATAATCACACCTTCAGTCCAGTGGCTAAGGTTTAGAAGGTATGCACTTTATTGTCTCTTGTTATTCTTTGCAAGTGATCATTGCATTAGTTGGATGTCAAAATGCCTTCTTGAATGGTGTTTTTGAGTCATCAGTTTACATGGAGCAACCTGCTGGTAAAAAGGATCTCATGCGTCCTGATTATGTGTTTTGACTATGAAAGGCTATTTATGGTATAAAACAGGGTCCTCATGCCTGGTCTCAATGCTTTACCTTTTCTTCATTAACCTTGGCTTCGTCTGTAGCTCTTCCGACACTTCATTATTCGTGTTTGTGAAATGTGCCTCCTTACTTTATCTTTTGGTTCATGTTGATGACATAATTCTCAAAGGAAATGATGGTGCTCACATTCAGAAGTTTATTGATTATGTGAATCGTGAGTTTAAAATCACTGATCTTGACACTTCACGATATTTTTTAGGTTTGGAGGTCGTTACTACTTCAGAAGACTCATTCCTTGGTCATGCGAGATATGCCAAGGATATACCTCTTCATGCTGGTATGATTAATGTTATTCCCGTTATTACTCATTTGGTGGCTTATTCTCAGCTCTTTAGCTCTTTGAGCAAGTCATTTGGTAATCTCAATAATTATCACTCTTTGGTTGTCGCTTTTCGGTACTTGGCGATCACACGTCCCAATTGATCTTATGTTGTCGATAAGGTCAGTCAGTTTTTACAAGCTCCTACCAATGACTATTTCTAGGCTGTCACTCGGATTTCGCATTATGTTGGGATGTCTTTTTACGCAAATCAATATGCCCTTGTTGTTCTTGGCTATTTTGATGCCGATTATGCACGTTTTTTGAAAATATGTAGGTCAACTTATGGTTATGCCATCTATTTTTTGTAGTAATCTGGTTTCTTAGAGTGCTAAGAAGCAACCTATGATGTCTCGTTTTAGCTTGGAATCAGAATATCGTACTATGACCAATACTGCAGCGGAACTGACTTTGATGATGAATCTTCTTCGAGATCTTCGTGTGTAGTGTACCGCACCTCCTATATTGATGTGTGATAATAATGACACTCTCTTTCTTGGTCAGAATCTTGTTTCGCATAGAAGAGCTAAACATATTGATATTGATTATCATTTTGTTCGTGAGATGGTGGCTTCTGTCAAGTTTAAGGTATTTCATGTCTTCATACCTTGAACTTGCGGACATCTTTACAAATGGTCTATCTCGTCCTCAGTTTGAATTTCTACGTTTCCAAGTTCCCCATTGTTAGTAATCCTAAACTTCGCTTAAGTGGTAATAGAGTTAAAGAGAGAATAGGAAACTTACTGGTTAGACTGTAACATTGTATTACTTGTATGATTATACCATTTGTACTCATTATAATTATCAATACACACAATCCAATAATTGGAGTTTTACATTCTATCACAACATTTGCCCAATACAAATAAGATTATACTATTAAATTGGTTAGTGTAACACCAATCATACTAATGAGCGAGTGTTAATCGATTCATTATAATGCCTGCTATTGTCAAAAACTATGTTGTTTTCACTCGAATTTCTCATCAACTTTTTTTTTTAAAAAATCAATCATTCCAAGATATTGGGAAAAACGTCCAACGGCGATTACAATAAGTGGAATTGACATCCAACCTAAGTAGCCTCTAGGAATAACCAATCTATTGCAAGGATATTCAAATTACATGTCAACCAAATTGATCGTCTATACTATTACAGATTAGAGATCCAATAAAAAACTGTAACATCGACATCGGGGATATTAACTCGCTTTCCGCGAAAATCATAACCACTTGGCAAAGAGGAGCGTATCAGCATCAATATCACTACGCCAAACAAGGATCTACAACAGGTGTAACACCACTTGATCTTGATTCAAAACTCGATCTATATTGCCCAAACTGTAAACACCTTGAAAAACACAGACAATAACGGAACTTCTGATGGAGAAACGTAAACGAAATTACGAATACACGATCTGTAAAACCAGATCGAACAAAACACATCAACATGAACAATTAAATTGAATGATCATCATGAACACATCGATCTAATCTATCATGTCGAAGGACAATACTAATGTATGAAAACAAATTCATACTTATTCAATAACATTAATAGCAAAAAAAATATTTGAAATAACTATTTTCCCCATCTCCCTATAATGGGAAGATGGGGAAAAGAAGAAGAATATCAGAGAAGAAAAGTTCAGAGAAGAAGCAAGAAGGTTCAGCGGCTTAGGGTTTTATGTTTGGACTAGATGAAAACTTGGTTATTGTTGTATATCATGGAGGATATGTGAAGAATTTATGGGGTAGTAATTTTGTGTTTGTATTCATGCTCCTGGGTACATCTCACAAAGACCTATACAGAAAAGGAAAAGGAATCTAATCTAATTACAATTACAAGTAATATTCACATAATATTACCATTCCTTAATACTCCTCATCAAGTTGGAGCATGGGGATTAGAAATACCCAACTTGCCAAGAAATGAATGAAACTAGATGCTACATCAGACTTAGAAACTAATAAATAAACCCAAAAAGATCGGGAATAATCATCAATTATAGTCAAAAAATAAAATGCATCAGTAGAGGATGGTGTCTTATAAGGACTACAAACATCACAATGTATCAATTAGAATAAAGAACTAGCATTTGAATAACTCAAAGGAAAAACTATGTAGTGTCTATTTTGCTCTATGATAGACAGAGCAAGGAACATAAACATTATTTGTACTAAAATCAATGGTAGAAACAGAAAACAACACCGTAGAGGAAGAATGCCCAAGATGATGATGCCATTAATTAGAAGAAGAAACTGAAGTAACTGGTGGAAGAAACTGCAAGATATGAGAACGAACATTCGTATCCAGCAGACGAAGCTAATAACCCCCCCTGCTGTTCACTCACACTAATCACAGTTCTTGTATTGATTGTCTGTAAAATGCAATAATTTTCAGTAAATAAAGCTAGACATTTTAAGGCATATAACAATGTAGAACATGATAATAAGTGGCATTGCAGAAAAGGTATGTAGAACACATTAGTAAGAGTAACATCCCCAAAGCGAATAGAACCATATTGGGTTGCATATGACATGGAACCATCAAGCAATATAACATTCACAAAATGGACAGCAGTAGTGATATCACACAGAGAACCTTTGTCACCAGTCATTTGATATGAGGCTCCCAATCAAGAATCCATGGTAAAGTAGACTTATAAGACCCATGGTCAGACACAACATTAAACTGATTAAATAAATGTAGGGTCGTACTCCATTGGTCATCAGACAGAGCGAGACCGAAGTCAGAGTGGGCAGGGGTACGATACGCGGTAACGGCGGGATGGCCAAGAGGCGACACAGTGGCATTGACAAAAGGGGACGGAGTTGGGCGGGCATCAATGGTCGGTCCGCCTGTCCCGGCGACACGATTGGCTGATTTGACACCATTTTCTTGGACTTCTGGTTCAATTCCTTGAACCAATCAGGTACGCCGGTGAGCTTGAAACATGTATCTTTGTCATGACCCTTGTGATTACAATGAGTACAGGTCAGATTCTTGCTATCAGTTGAAGTGAGAGCAACTATCAAAGAACCCGAAGGTGGTAGACGTCGTACCGCATATGCCATCGAGTCAATTGAAGATTCATGAGGCCGAGCAACGGCTCTGTGATTCTCCTCCTGAGCAACAAGAGCATATACTCGCATGACAGAAGGTAGTGGATCAGTGGTCATGATGTTGGATCGCAAGGTGTGATAGCTTTCATTAAGACCCATGAGAAATTGGTATATCATATCTTTCTCACGTTCTTGGAAAGTATTAGCAGCATGGTTGCAAGTGCACAGTGGTTTACAAGTTTCACAGGTGCAAACTAAAAGAGGTCGAAGGGAGTTGTAATCACCAAACAACTTCTTCATTTTGCCAAAATAAATGGCAATAATATGAACATTCTGCCGACAGTTCTGTATATTTTCACGCATTTGTAGAATTTTTGGACCATTCCCAAGAGTAAAACATGCCTTAAGATCATCCCACAATTCATTAACTGTGGCATAGTAGCTAGTAGAAGAACACAATGGTGGATCTAGAGTCTAAAAGATCAAACGATCTAGAGTCTAAAATATCCAACATACCATGGTAGCATTAACTTCAGGCCAATCAACTGCATCAGGATGATTATATGGAGGTTTGGTAATGGTTCCATCAATGAAATCAATCTTCTTCTTGGTAAGCATAGCGCCATAAATTGCGGCAGACCATTTAAGGTAATTCTCTTCACCTTTTAGTATGACATGACAGATTGATAAATCGGGGTCGTCATTAGTACTAAGGAAGTAACGGTCATTCAGAGATCAACCAGTAGGGACAGATCCTCCAGATCCAGATTGCAATTGCAATTGTTTGAGTAAAGCTGCAATCACATCGGCGGCATTGAAATTATGTAGCTTGTTAGCCTCAGTTTCAACAGCGATGTGAGTTTGTTCAGTGACATCGGGAGAAGATCAAGAAGTCAACATTATGCAAAATTAGGCACAGATCGATGGCAAATCAGTGGATCAACGGAAAATCAAGTTGGCAAGATGCGGCGGCGCGTGAACATACGGTGAAGCGGCGCGTACAAAAGCTCGGCGGTGCGTGCTGATTAGGAAAAACATCAGACGGTTTGGCGACAACGGAAGCTGGAGAATAACGGCGGACGGAGATCTGGCGATGTACGATGAGCTACGGACGACAGAGACAGTGGTGTATGAGAGTAACGCACGGATGTCGGGCGACGGAAGCTCAGAAACTGCAGTTGAAATTTTCTTTAGGATTTTAGACTCCGATACCATGAAATTATGGGGTCATAATCGTGTGTTTATATTCATACTTTGGGGTACATTATATAGAGGTACAAAGACCTATACAGAAAAGGAAATGGAATCTAACCTGATTACAATTACAAGTAATATTCACAAAATATTACTATTCATTAATAATATAGCTCATTATTTGCCAATGAATAGTTAGAAATTGATGATAAAGAGTACGTTCTTTCTTGGACGAAGTTTTTTGATTCTCAGTTGTAATTTACTCTGGTTTTCAAGTTGAAACGCGCCCCTTGGAATCATTTCCATGGTTGCACGCTAGGTGCTAATGTGCACGAAAGATATGTAACCCATTTTTTTAAAATTTCGACACATGTTGCGTTCCGCAATCTAAGTCTAACATAAGATCTTATTCTTAAAAGTTCATTAAGATGACTACTAAATTTAACCCCAATGTTTCTTAATAATTGCCAGCGGTTTAATTTTTATCGTAAAATGAACTTAATTAGACCATCGTTAAAGTCAAACCGCCATCCAATGGAATTCCATAACCGTCCAACGATTTGCCTTCCTCTTAACCTAATGATCCCATATCTGAACCTATGAAGGCAACGTTTCCGAGTTAAAAATTGAAAAATGCCACACAACTGTGTCATTAATGGGCGAAATTGCACTAGTGATTTGGCATGGTATACTATTACTCTGAACCACCCATTACACACATCATTCAAGTAAGTATATACTTCCCATGTCCCAAACTTTCTAATAATTTTTTACTTAATTTTTTATGCGAGATGATGTGTGGCATCTTTTGATGTCAAAATTTGTAATCTTTTGCATGAGTGATATTATGAGTAGTGTATAAAATTGCAAATAATAGTCAATTTGAAAATTTAATGAGGGTAAATACGGTAGATTGAAAGACTATATATGAAAATTTTGCAAAGGAAGTTATTTGTGGGACGGGTTAAAAAAGAAAGTAAGAAATTTATTGTGGACGAAAAAAGTATAGAATATTACCTTATAAAAAGAATGGTCGTGTATTTTCAAACTACAAATAAATAATGATGAATAGTATCTACTTAAAGGGGGAAATGGATTAATGATTAAAAATTATAAAATGGCAAGAAGTCCAATTGAACATTATGAAAGCCTTACGTGACTGTCACAGTCAAAATTGAAGAAAACAATTCATATGCTAAAACTTCGCAAAAACATAAATCCTAATGCCAAAAAGAACCAATGATACGATCATATGATTATACAATATTTGTTGGGCGGACAACTTGTGTATGTAAAGACCCCTCATCTTTACTTTTCATGAATTCACAAATGCAAATCTCATCATCCTTAATAAGATTCTCGTGACAAAGATCCTTTCAACCACCAATGTACCAAAGACGACCCTTTGCCCATTCACCATACTCTGCCTTCCACATCCTCCCATCAGAGTCGTGAAGCACTATATCAACATTAATCCTTGCATATAATAATTTCATTCAATAACATTATAAAAACTATTCAATGAGTAAAAAATGGAACTTTCTAAAGAATTCCAACTCAATGTATAGAATTTGGTTTGATTCTAAATTATTAATACCATAAATAAAAAAGATCGATTTGGACATAATATATACCAATTCATCCGTTCTGCATTTTCTTATCTGTGTAATAAAATATGGATTATGTGGTTGTGAAACTCTTCCAGAGGAGAACATATTCAAACCAAAAGGATCAAGTGGTTTCTTCTTCTTTGATAGATGATGTTTAACTTCTTCAGCGGTTTTTTCTTTATCTGTACAAAATATCAATTTTATTTTGAACAACATATATAGGAATAATAAGAGTCTTAATCTCTTTTTTTATTTAATTATGTGGGGAACTCAACATTTCTCGTCATGCGAGTGGGAAATATGTTCAAATTTATTTTTGAAAAAGAAAAAGATAGAAGAACAGGTACATAATAAATTTCAACCAATCTAAACCTTTTGATCAAAAAATTGAAATCAAGTATAATCTCTTTTGAAGGGAAAAGTGGATAACCAAATTTGCAATGTTAATAGTAAAAAAAATGATAGTTGTTATAGGTATTTCATTGTGTAAAAACATTTTGATCAAAAAATTGAAATCAGGTATGATCTCTTTTAAAGGGAAAAAATTGATAACCAAATTTGCAAATGCACCAAGGATAATCAAAGTGATGGTATTTCATTGTGTAAAAAGTGACAATAATAAACTCTAGTAGGAAAACACTGCCTGCCAACTGGTATGTAGTGACCGGTGAGAGTATTTTTTTTGCCACTTTTCATACAACAAAAAAGAATATACCTGTCATGCACGAAACAAAAGGACTGAATCTATCACTTTCCAGAAAAAATGGGCCAAGATTCCACCCACTAATATACCTACTCCCTCCGGTTCACTAACATTGACACACTTTTTTTGTTTTTTTTTCAAGGCATGTTTGACCAGAAATTTTATACAGTATATAAACAATAAAACTACCGTATGAGATATATTTAGATTCTCCGTAATATGTAGTAACTGAATATCAAATTTTTATTTACCATTATTATATGAAATTAAAGTTATCGATGGTCAAACATACATAAAAAAATGGTGGTCAAAGTGTGTCAATGTTAGTGAACCAGAGGGAGTAGTTAAGTTGAAGAAATGAATAAATTTATGGCTATTGAATAGAGGCACAAAAACATACGTAGTACTCAGTCATCTTTATTCATGTCAAGCAGGGACGTAGGCAGAAACCATCTCTGGCGGGGTTGATATGTAAAGGAAATTCTTTTTTCAATTTTTTATTGTATTAGCTAGACGAAGTTGAAAAATATTTTTTAGAAAAATTACTCCCATATTTTCCATAAATTTCATCTCGGCATGGGTTGAAGGATTTTCCCCCATATTTCCCATTAATTTCATCTCGGATGGGGATGAAACCCCCTCCAACCCGCCTACATCCGGCCCTGATGCCAGGTACCAAATTTATGTTTCTTAACAACATTAAAAAAACATGACTATCTTAGTCATAACAATCTAAAGAATTAAACAAAACTAAAATTCAATATAACATAGTATTCGATAGATTTATTTCATGCCACTGAAAAAAACTCACCACAAATATTTAATTCCCAAAAATTTTAATAAAATTATGAAGTATAACTTTCCATCCCCATACAGTATATAGCCACGAGGAAATTTATGCAATTACGTAAATTAATCATCAATTCACCGAAAAAAGGAACAACAAGAGTAGTAAGGTAAATAAAATCATAAATAAAAGATACTCGTAGAGGAGTAGCTATAAAAAAAAACCCTTATTTGGCTATACGATTTCTTTTTAATTTTTATATTATGAAGCTCAGTGGTTTAAGCAAAAAGATGTCAATTTGGCACTTAACCTAAAAAGGTAACAAAAATATATTTTTTTAAAAATATATTGAAGGGTTTTAAAGGGATTGTTTTCATTAGAATCACGAGGGCACATAAAATTAAAATCTTCAAAAACAAAATCCGCTCGTGCTATAAATAATCAAGGGATATATTTGAACAACGATTTTCCAAAAAAAAAAAACTCAAACTCACCAGTATTTCACTACCATTATCAGGGATGTGGAGCTTGAAAACCGGGGGAAATCAAAATTTCCTCTCGCTTAGGAATCAAAATTTCTCCCATCCATTATACCCTCCATGAAAAACAAACCAAATCAATGGTGAAAAGAACTATAATAGCTTCCAAGTAATTCTAAACCCTAAAAATTATCAACCTCTAAAGCCAAAAGTGATGTTTGATGGACAAACTAGACAGTATCAAAAGCTTCTATAGTTAACAGAAAAAGAAGTAAGGAGAGAATCAATTACTTATAATAAAAACTAGTTGGAGTAGGATCAACTTTACAGCCGGTGAAACATTCTAAAAACGGTCATCAAATTTTAATTGCGGTAATAATTTTTATTTTAAAACTATGTTATTTTATATTTGTGGAGAATATTTTGACACTACGTGCCACGTCATTAATTGGAAAAAACCCGATGCAATAACGGTAATAATTGATAATTACTACCGTGAGGGAAGAGGAAAAAGAGAGGGAGGAGAAAGAAGTGGGGGAGTGAAAAAGAAGTGCCAAGTTTTTTTAAAAATATACTAATATAATCTTCTGTTTTTTAAAACTGTTTTGATCTAACCTCATATTTTTGTAGAGAGTATTGATCTAACCTTATATTTTAATAGCGTAAAATCGTCTATTTTTTAAAACAAAAACTAAGCAGGAGTATTTCAGTCATTTTTAGGATGGACAGTGCCGGGTTATCCACAGTTAACGCTGGCAAGGTTATTTCAACACTTTTGTCAATAATAGGGATGACAATGGGGCGGGGGGGGGGGTACGTTTTATGGTAGTTCCATACTCATGCCCACATAAAATTTTCATACACATACCTGTCATGTGTCCATACCCACCTCATCACCCATGACGGGTAAACATTAAAATTCACCCCCGCCCCATCGGGTATTACACAAAATCCACCCGCCCTATCATCTAATTGAATCTTCATACCCACTTCAAATCCATTTAGTTACCTCATTTATATGTCCAAAAAACACATAAATTTACTTTAAAATTAATAATTTTAAAATAAAAACTGTAATAATATTTATATGAAAATATTATAAATAAAACATGTATACTATGGGTAAATAATAGTTTATTATATAATAAATTAGTGTGTACATAGCGAGTATAGTGAGGCGGAGCGGGTATGAACTAATATACATGCCCTACCCACTGGGCACTACCCATGACAAGTATCAATTTTCATACTTATACTCGCCCCACTCCCACAAAAATTACATCCATATCGCCTCATTGGGAAGGATGCAGGGCGGACCTCCAACAAAACCCGCCCCACTGCCATCCTTAGTCAATATAACTTGGGATTATGTTGGCACTTTCAAATTTTATATGGTTATTTTGGCACTTTTGTGTAAAATATAGGGTTAGTTTTGTATTTTTGGATAAATAAAAATTGAAAGAAAGTACTCAATTACACTTTGACATGCTATCAAAGAAATTACAATACACCTAAAATTAAATTTTAACATTAAGAAATATAAAATCGTGCTTTGAATCAAGTAGTGTCACAGTTAGGGGTGTTCATGGGTCGGGGCGGGTCGGGGCGGGTCGGCTGACCCGGCCCAAATTGACCCAAAATTTTGGGCC
>JAULKM010117525.1:0-21625 GCA_032355605.1 Rubia tinctorum | reverse complement strand
TCCACCCCCAGCCCTACAGCCACCACCACCCCCTCCAGCAACCGCTACCTACCTACGTCGGCTGACCCGCTTTCTGATCCTGAACCCTGAACCTGGCGCCTGCCTATTGACCCAGTCGCTGACCTGGCGTAGCCTCCAGCCATGCCGCCTCTTTAACACAACCCGCCACCATAGATTGAATTGCGTCGCATCGCTGAACCCGCCATGCCGCCTCCTGCCACCCCAACCTCCTCCTGCCACGCCGCCTCCTCCACACTAAATATGCCACTATAAATCAAATGGAGCGTCGGCGAGGAAAGAAAGTCGGCGCCAACCCAACCTTCGCGAAATGAACAAACGGCGGGGGTGGCTGGAGGAACAAATGGTATGAACGATCCAATCCCTTCCCGGTCTATGCTCGCCCCCGTTCTTAATGGATGGTGAATGGCGTCGGTGTCGGTGAGGAGGCGATTGAATAACCCTAATTCGCTGCGAACGACGTTCAAAACGAGGATAAATGGAGAATAAATGGAGATGAGACAAGGACATCAAGTCATTTCACTGTCTTTTTTATTTGTTTTAAAAAATCAGAGGGGTTAAAATAGTAATTTTACAACATTCTGGCTAAAATTGGTCAGAATGCATAGATTTGCACTTATGTTAACTAGATATGATTATATTGACACTTTCAAATGCTGAAATATTATATTAACACTTATATCAAATAGTTAACATTATAAAGACACTTTTCTCAAATATAAAAACTAGGGTGACCGAACGGCTGCCGGCCCCAGTTTTTCACCCCACTTTTTTAATACTACCATTGAATCCTCTTTTACACGAGTCTTATTTGGCCGCTACACAAAGATGCTACATAATTTCCCAACAATAATATAATTCAACGTTGAAAGTAAAACTAAGAAAATACCCCCTCTCCCTTAAAACTAATTAAATAACATACAGTTTCTTTAAAAAATAGATACCTTTCAAAAAAAATAAAAGAATTAAATAATAACACACAGACGTAAATGAAATAATATATCTCATTTTGCTAAAGCCTACTAATTGGGAACTAAAAAGAAAGTATGCTGTCTCATTTCAACCTGCATGTTAGTTATTATTTTAGTCGATTTTTTTTAATTTTGATCGTAAAATTATTTGGTGTCTAAGTATAAATACTATTGTGTTATACTTTGTTAGAATTGATATAGCACACTCTCATTGTTAATTATTCTTGATGAAAAATATTTATTCTTAAAAATTAAAGTGTGTAATTTAAAATGAGGCTGAGATAGTAGTAGTATGTAACATAAACAAACGGCATGCGAAGAGCCACGTTGATTGGAATATCACTTGGTGATTTTCAGACACTAAATTGTCTGTACTATGGCAAGAACAATTTTGTCCTGAACCCTCACAAATTCATAATTAAAAATAAAATCCATGTTTATTTCTGACGTGACATTTATTTAGTTTTTATTAAATGATATTAGTTAATCAATATGTTTATCAATACAATAATTCAAAATGCTTAGTAATATGTTTATTAGACACTTGATTTCTGACTGATTAGGAACAATTATTAGAGAAGGTGATGAGTAGTAAACGAATTAGTAGCAATAATATACTTGCAAAAATGGGAGGTTCGTTGCACCATTTGTCATCCCATTATACGCTATTTGTCGAATCGATTCTTTGTCGATGAAATTAATTTGTTGAGGCACCGAAATAATCTATTGATACTGCTATTTATTTAAATAATAACGCACAAGTTAAGGTCGGGAGTTGACTTTTAAAAAATTTATTTCCAACGCTAGTTTTAATCTAATATACTCTCTCAAAAGTTCTACTCCGTCCGTCCCACTCTGCACACTTTTTGGTCAATTTTTTCATACCATGTTTGACCAACGATATATTTATTTATGTATAATAATGGTGTATTAAAATTTGATGTTTAGAAAATACATCATGCAGAGAATCCAATGATATCTCACAAAATGATATTTGTATCTATATACTGGTTAAAATTTATTGTCAAGTGTGTATTGAGAAAGTTGACCAAAAAGTGTGCAGTTTCAATTGGGACAGTGGGAGTACTATTCTTTATTATTTTTTATAATATTTTAAAGGTGTTTATAATTTAACAACATGTTGGTGTTTTATGAAACACAAAACTATTTAAATATAATTGGATTCAAATAGTTGTGAACTCGGGACGTTAGTGCGGACTGCACACTTGTATAAACTATCTACGAGTTTACAGTTGATATGATAAGGATTAATTGTGTTGGTGATAACTAACACAACTTGTCATGGAGTGTGGAAAGATATATAATTTCAGAGTTTGTTATAATTCTGATGGTGGGTAGTATCTAAATCCTTGAATGAAAGGATGGGGATGAATTAAGAAAGATAAAGATGTGTTGTTTCGGAATTTTAACTATGTGAATTCGTAGATTAATGATGAAACGTTGTATCATTTCATAAAATTTGCTCTATATATATGCGTACAACAGAATGGAAAAGGTACACACAAACACAGAAAACAAAAACATGACCAAGGAAAAGACAAGATTTTTCAGAAATACGCAGCAACCAAAAGTACGGTTACTCAAAAGTATTCTTCTGATTCAAGCCTAGAAAAGGAAGGATTCTTGATTTTTTTAGCCTCAAAGGGAATTTGTGTAACCCAAGACTGTAATATGGTCGAATTACTCTTTAAGAAAAGCGTACCTAACGCGACTCACATCGATATCCAAGAAAGTTTTATCACTATCATCCAAGTGTGATTATAGCGTTCTATTGGATGAGAATTACAACATTTACTCTAACAATCTTAAAGAGTAATTTTCAACGTATTGGATGATTTGTTGGAATTGTATAAGAGTGGGGCGCATGGTGGCCTAAAACAAGATGATTATCTTACTCTGATACTTTATTTATAGTAAACAGAGAGTTGTATCAGAGTGGTGCAGTGAATGATTGGTAGCCTTATCACCTGACGCATGATGCTCTGATAAAGTTTGATGCGGCGGCATGCATATATTAGTTATTGGATGAGGGATGTGCAGCATGTAGTGTGTGACAATTAAAAGGTTGTGCAGGTATGAATTGAATTAAATACGATGGATTTGGTGGTTGCATACCTAACTCCTATCAAGTTTCATAATGGTCAATTCTTAATTTTCACAATCATCTCGGTAAGTTTTATAAATTTACTAGGTTAATTACTGCATTATATATTATCAAAACAAATAAGAAACCTTACCGGTACTTATCTTGGTTTATAAGAATGTTGGAAGAAACAAATAGAAGATGAGGAATTCAGGTAAATTACTAATACGGTCTACACCACTCAAATTTCCTGACTCCATCACTACAATTATATTGTTAAACACGTATTATATAATTGTTCCAATATGTTTATTTTTCGACATGCAACCACATGGGACGTGTAAGGCATATTAGTTATACACGTATCTATAATATAGACATGTATTCACTCATATATAAATTTATTTTTAACATGCAATATATAGACAAGGGAGCTTAGCTTATGCATAATATATGACCATGATGGATTTTTTTATCAAATACATTGCAGTGTATTCCTGAAAAAGAAATCATGGCGATGATGATATTTTTAATGAAATGCATGGTTGTCCTTGTTTATTACTGTAAAGCGTAAAGGGTTAAGATGAATGTTCTATGTATTCACTCAAATGTTGAAAATTTTTATTTTCAACATAAAAGAACTGACGATAATTTATTTTTTTAACATATTTATTTACATGTCTATGATTAAGAACACATTATTCTAGAATTATCTAATATGGATGTGTTGACTTTTGAAAAATGAATCAGAATACAGTATTCTGGATATTTTAATACGGATGTGTTGAAAGAAAACACAGTATTAAAGTAAGGTGACCATTCCTTAATCCGGAATATGTGCAATAGAAATTAGCAGAAACCTCAACTGATGCTACTGTCGGTATAGAGGCGGAATGGTTGCGGAATTCGGTATATGAAATTCTGTAATATGTTGGTATTGCTAGTAAAGAGGCAGAATGGTTATAGACTTTGTGAAATTCGGTTATGGTCTAATACGGTAAGTGGCTAAGGCTTATAGTGAAGTATATAATGAAAATTTACACACTTGAGCGCTAGGCATAGCATGAATTGTGAGTTAATAACTCATGGTGTGATTTCAGTTGATTTTATAAGATATCAATGCAATCTAGCGGAACACTTGACGAAGTGACTAGTTAGAGACTTGATAAACAAGTCGGTGATTGGGATGGATTTAAAACCTATTTAAATCTTTGATAATGGGATACCCAATTTTGTTCAGATACGACTTTAGAGTAAAATTTAATGTGGAAGGCCTATTGTTTGAGATTGATAAATATGATTTCATATCCCGGAGGTAATATGTTTGGACCTGCATGGAAGTTAGGTTGAAGTTTTAACTTTTTAATGGATATTTTGACAAATTACAATTGCAGGTGTACAATTAAAGAAATTCGCCTGTGTGAAGTGTGAAGTGTAGTTGCTTTAATAAGCCCAGACTTGGCTTTGTATGCACTCATGAATGGATAGGGACACATGACTTATATAGTGTCAAGTTTAAGCTTTTGAGTTGTATTTGAACTTTTGTGTGGATTATCTTCAAGTTTTCAAATGGGCTGAATGGTTCAATAATTAAAGACACTTCGATTCTCGAATATTTGGAATGTGTAATTCACTAAGGTGATAATTCAATCTTCAAGACATTTTCATTTATGCAATTGTTTGTTTTGGTTGTTGGATTTTCCTAATCAACGATAATACTTAAATGGGGGAGGATTGTTGGTGTTTTACAAAACACAAGCTATTTAAGTATAATTGGATTCTAGTAGTTGTGAACTCGGGACGTTAAAACAAGTTTGGTGGTGTGGAGAGCACAGTTGTACAAACTATCTACGAGTTTACAGTTGATAGGATAAGGATTAATTGTATTGATGATGACTAACATGACTTGTCCTAAAATGAGGAAATGTTGTGTTATTTCATAAGGAAAGGATGTGTCGTTTCATGAGGGAAGGTTGTGTTATTTCAAAATTTATTCATATTAATTCTGATGGCTACATGGTTTATTGTAGAATGATGAAGTGTTGTGTTTTTTCATGACATTTGTTTCCTATAAATACATGCATTGGCATGCAGTGTTGTGATATAAAACAACACAAAAAACACAACAAAGACAACAAATAAAAATGCAAAACACGGGGGAAATTCATAGAATTTCTCAGACATACGTAGCAACTAAAAACATAGCTACTCAAAAGTATCTCATGATTCAAGACTAGAACAGGAGGGTTTCTCGATTTCTTTATCCTCAAAGGAAATTCGTGAACCCAAGGTTGTAATAGGTTCAAATTACTCATAAGGAAAGCGTACGTAACTCGACGATATCCCAAAATTTTTTTACCACAATCATCCAAGTATGATTATAGCGTTCCATTGGAATGCAAGTATTACACCAAGTTTCTCCAACAGGTACATGATTAGAATAAGTACATAATTTTGCTAAGTGTCTTGTTTTTAAATTCACAACTTAGGAAAACTAGACAAACCCCCTCCCCCTCTTAACTTGCTTTTATCTATTCATATGTATCTATATCTAGGCTATTATCCACCTTATATGTATGAAACCTTAGGAAATCTCTTTTCGTCGCGGAAGACCCCGATTTGCCACTATCTACTTAATTGTATTTAAGAAGCACTTTAGGCTTATAAATTATAACTTTGATAGGTACAGCGACGACCTCCCAGAAGTCAACTTTACTTTTACCCAGAATTGTTTCTAATGAAATGTCAAGCTTATCTTTTGAAATTATAATTTGTAGCCAATGGTTTAGCTATTCATTCAAATAAAATGTTAGCACGACTGATCAACTCAGAAACTTTATAATCTCAAATAAAGACGAGAAGAATACCTCACTCCACTCACAGTTGGTTTTCGCGCATAAGCTTTAGAGTGACTGTAATTTTTAATATGCTGGCGAGGTTACCATTCCCGTAATATATACCCAGTAAATCATCTCTAGCAACTAAAGTTACATGAGAGGAATTTCATACTTGAAAGTCTTTGCAAGCTTCTTATAGAAGACTGAGTCAAAAGATTGCTCTTCTGATTTACAAGATTCAGCAATCAATGTTGCAATATCTAGAGCAAGAATTAAAATATATAATGGACTGCTCAATGTCCCCAAGGTGACCGGAAAAATTGAAATGAAAGGTGTTTGGGAAAGAACAGTGGCATCATAAGGATTCACATTGCTATTACAGAACCGTACATGAGATTTTTACCTCATATGCCTCCAAGATTCTTATCACATTAAAGTCTTCTGCTATTAAGGTTAACATATTTTCCTGGATTAAGAGATTTATTTTATTCTAAAATTCCCACCTCTCAGCCCTAATATGCTTTTTATGAATGATAAAGAATGATAATTGTTTCTACAAGGATTCAATACAAATTTCCATGTGGATAAACTATTCATACTCAGTATAGCATTGGACATGTACATTGTTAATATGGAAAATGAAATTTTTTTAGTAGATCAAAACATCATCAAAATTCTCTCCACTGCCAATATATTAAATATTATAATGACTACTAAAAATGAAATAACTGTTCGAAGCCCAAAAATCTATGGTTCACGTTGGTACATATTGCACAAATCTTTTTCAAGGAAGTTGTTTAACTTCATTGTCTACAAAATACTATTGTTTCGGATAGAGATGTGATGTTTAAGAGCTATTATTGGCGATCTTCAAGGAAAAACTTGCATACTAAGCTGCAGTTTTCTTCAGCTTTCCATCCACGAACAAATGTCCAAACAGAAGTTACTAATCACAGTCATAGAAATATTATTTAATGCCTGGTTGGGAAAGGTAAATCTAATTGGGATAAAATCTTGCCTATTTTTGAATTTGCATATAACAGTAAGACAACAAGTCCACGGGTCTTATCTCTTTTCAAAATGTGCTTGGAGTAGATCCATGAAAGCCTAGGGATTTAGTTAGCCTGCCTTCACAGGCTCGTCTTAGTGTCGAATTTAAAGAATTTTCTAAAAATATTTTGGATATTATCTGTCGAAGGATTTCTATAAGCAATGAAGAGTATTAAACTCATGAACATTTAAGGAGAAAAGTTGTATAGTTTCAAGAAAGAGATAAAGTTATGGTCTGTATTCATCCAGAAATGTTTTCTAAAGGATATTACAAGAAAATCCATTTTAAGTATGTCGTTCCTTTCGGGATTTTCAAGAAAATCAGCTCAAATGCTTATGTCTTTGAGTTGCCAGAAATTATGGGAATTAGTAATGTCTTCTATGTTGAAGACTTGACTCTTTATCTTGGACAGGATGATGAAATTATAAATAAATATCCTACAGTTTATTTTTCATTCTTAATACCTATACATGGCCTGATTTATGATTCTAGATAACCAAATTGTGAAGCGGCGGCAGGCGTTGATTTGCTGAAAATAAATCCTCCTATCGGCTGAAGCTACACTATAGCGGTGGTTGCTAGGTCCTCGTCAGAGCTATGGCTTGAGTAGTAGGTTTCGTCAATTGAAGGCAGGGAGCAGAGAAAGTTCTGCCTCCAACATAAAGTGACCTGTCATCGCCAGAGGAGATGAGGTGCGGAGCTTTGCTCTGGACGCCGAAGCTACTGTATTAGAACATAAGGTTTCACCGGCAAAAGGTACATTGTCAGAGCTATGAGTGGCGGTGATGAGCTCTAGTTTGGGAAAAGATGGTCCACCAGCGTGGTAAGGTGAGTGGCTGCCGAAGGTGGCGTGGTGGTTATGGTTGTTTTGAAGTTTTTCGTGGTTAGAGGGATGGTAGTAGTGGTTGTGGAGCTGAGGTGGTGGAGTATGAGGTGGTGGCATTTCAAGTTTGAAGGGTGGTGGATGTGGAGTTTGGGGTGGTGGTTGTGGAGTAGGAGTTTGGAATTTTAGTTGAAATGGCGGGATTTTGGTAATTTCATTATATTCAATACTAAAAAGTCGCTAGTCAATACCGGTCGACATGCACTTGGGTATAATTGTACATAGTTTTGCCAGACATAGGCATATGTGTACTTTTAAAGAAGTGAGGTTATATTTGCACTTTCCAAATAACTGGGGGTCATCTAAGAAATTCACTTTAATAGAAAATATATTTACATTACCACGATATAATGAATTTTTTTAGTGCAAAATTTTGTGTGTGTGTTTGAAAGAAATGGTGTAATGTTACTATAGCAATGCCAAATTTATCATAGGGTGACAAATATAGTCATCAAGTGTATTGAAAAGCTAGAAAACAATTGAAAGGGGGGTTAAGAATGAGGATGCGAAGTTGTTGGAAGCTATAAGATCACATAAGGGAGTTAAGAATGAGGATAGAAAGTTATGGGAATTTAGAAGATCATAGAAGAGGGAATTTCATAAAAGGATGAGAGTTATTGAAAGTCAGGGAAAGAGAATGGACATCGGGAGTAGAAATTTTGCAAATGAGCACTTACAAAGTGGCGGATCAAGAATGATCTGAGAGTTGAAACCGATATCAGGAAGGAGTATGGAACGAGCAACTTACGGATAAACTTGCTAATTAGCTTTAAAACAACAGGGAGGGGAACAATTCACTTGACAGAACCTAACAAAGGAACTGAAGGGAACCATTTTAATGGATCAACTTGGCATCCTTCTATACGTTATTCATAAATTCTTCCTTTTACATCTGATTTTCATCAATTTGGATTTTTCCTGCTTCTTTTCTCTACTATGCAGGTACTCAACGGGTGACAAGTAATACTATCTGTTGAGAACATTCTAGACTGATTTGTTCAACTAAAATGCAGATACATTAGCAGAAGATTCGGGCTTACAGATCTATGTCAAGCTCTCTATTCAAGGATTGAGATGGGAGGCAAAAAAAGTATAATGAATGTTTGTAATGTAAATACTGTACTTTGTAAATTTGCAACATTTAATAACTAATGTCTAAATATAAAAGTGTAAGATAATATTTTAATATTTTCTTAATTGAAAAAATGTGTCCTCCAAAATATCAGTTTATGTAAAACTAGCAAAACCAAAAAAATAAAATTTGAATAACCAGCAACATGGAGAGTGAAAAATAAACCTAGAAAGCACCCCTAGTGATATTATTTTTCATGATATTATTTTTCACGATATTATCAAATAATACATTCACCATTGTAAAAAACTATTAGATGTACAAACAAGATAATCATAAAATAATGTACAAATAATATTAATAAATTGACAACCAAATCTGTATCACTTTATACTCGAGTTATATATCCGCTCATATTTCAATCATATTACTCTTTTGGTAAATAACATGCACAAATCATGTTATGTTCATTCTTTCTTATTTTTACTCAATTATTTTTAATAAATCCTATACTCGTGACATTGGGAAAATAATTTAAATTTAAGTTATATAAAATAATATTAATAATTAAAAATATACATAATAAAAATAAAGTAGAAAAAATTAATTAAATAAATAGCAATAATAAATAAATAAAACTTAATAGAGAAGATCTGTACATGGATCCAAATGCATAATGACGGCACGTAGTCTTGCTTCAAGTAGGTGCATAAAGTAAAAGATTCGACCACCTTCCACACATAATCATTTCACGCATCTCAAATTCCAACTTAAAATCATTTACGCGGATCCGTCCACACTGATTTCAAATTCCAATTCAAATCCTTTATCGTCATACACATACCATATGTCAATTCATTTTCCAAATATACACTCAAAATACTTATCATTTAAACTTATAACATGCAAAATAATTTCCTTGCCCAATAAATCAATTTTATTAAACTTAAAATTATAATATTTAAGCTTTCTACATTAATAAACTTTATTTTATTACTATTTTTCCTTTGTTTTTGTTTTATCATTCTTTTGTTAATATTATCAAAGAATAAAAAAAGAGAAGATAGATTAATATATTGAAAATAATGGAAGATAATTCAAATGAATAGTACAATTAAATTTTGATGTAGTAAGATATTAGCAAAGGCTATGTATGTCTTTTTTCTTTGAATATAATAAATTGTGTCGTGCATGATACGTCACATGTTATGATGTCTAGTTTGAACTTGATTTGAAGAGGATGATGTGTACGTTATCGCATTAAACCCAGCTTAATTGATCCTCTTCAAACACACCTGGTAGCTTGATATTCGTGCAGACTAGATGGAATTCTGAGAGATGCTTATTTAGATCTTCTCCGACCATTACCAAGTAATGTGAGAAAACACTGGATCATCTCTTACTTATGCTCACAAGTTACATTCGTTGGGAGTGGAGGAAATATAATGTAAATGGGTTGATCCTGTAAGTTTGGAGTCATCAACCCCCTAAGCGTCCTGATGTATTCGGCCATTGTGATTTCTTCTTCAACCTCACTTAGTTCTTATGGAACCTCCTCGATCACTCTCCTATTTTTTCTCCAATTACCTGCGTTATGAGGTAATAATCAATGTAAAATTTCTAGGTTCGTAGCATAGGTGTGTACCATAAATAAGGAATAACACAGTACTAGTCCTTATACAAAAACCAGCAGACCAACCACAATACTTCAATAAAAGCTAAACAAGTGTTGAACACGAAAACTAACAAATTAATTTTTTTATTTTTTAAAAAAAATCAAAGCTACTACACTAACTAACTAAGCTAGCTATCAATCAAATACACCTAAATATCCCCCAGCAGCGGCGCAAAATTTTAGTGGGGACCTAAGAATCATTAGAAAAATTGGATCTCTACATTGAAAGATATAATTTATATGTTGTCCATGTTCTTACTCATATCCAATTTAAGGTAGATGGTGTTATCCATAGGGATAGAGAGGATTTAAAAGATAGAGACACAAGGTTTACATTAGGCATCACCATAGGTGTGTGTCATAAGTAGCAAGCATAACCAGGGGGTTGTGTTGAAATTAACAACAAACTAAGAGTGTATGAGTACAACGAGATTAAAATGATTATAACTTGGTTTAGGGGCATTTACATCACATGATTGACATAAACAAAATGATCCTAGACTTCTATTCACATTAAAGAGCTATAATTCTATTTAGTGTTATATCACACGATGTGGAAATGTTAATTCCAAAGGAACACCCTTAGTCTTTCACACATCGGCTATGCCCCCTTCTTAACATCTCACCTCATCCACATATAGCTAGAGGTGTGATGCACACTAACCATCTCTAACCCTCACTATTGTGGCTAACAAGCCCCCGCTTAAAGAAACAATACCTTGGGTTCGTTGCAGCTTTTAGACACGGTAGTAACAATAATCATAGGGGACCTCCATCATGAATACTCGTCCTAGACCTCAGTAGGAAGAGGACATCAGTACCTCATGATAATTATAAGGTAAAGCTATCAGGTCCCAACGCTTAGTTGCCACGAACTAGGAATTAGCTCTCAGGTATTAATCGTGATACCCCTCCTTAGAAATTTCATAACACCCACCCTAGTCCAATCGATCTGACCTAACACTAGTATTATCGGATACTCCTAAACACCGTGAATTACTAATCCAATCACAATTATGACCCTATTACCACCCTGACATCTAATAAGGTTTGTTTTACCGCACGGTGCTCACGAGGCAACAAGCAAGTTTTATAATCCACACTCCCACACTAATTTTAAAGCCTAACGCTAAATCATAAATGGATTAAACTAGGTGTACATATTAAACGATTCAATACATGATTTATGAAATGGAGTTAAAGAACAAACTAAGCACGATATTTATAGCAATAAAAATAGAAATAAATCTAAAATTCTTACAAATCTAAAGTCAATAGATGCTAAAAAATATTCCTAAGTCATAAATGTATGCTACTAACATTAGACCCATGATATTCAATGGATTAAATGCCATGATTTTTTGAATCATCTCTCATTACAGGGTTTAGGTAACCTGCAACCATCCCGGATTCTCTCAAATCTAATCAACCTACAGTACATCTGATAACGGTAACCTGCAACCATCCCCACCTCCAACTCACCAGAATTAACCTCTACCTTCTGTAGCCAAAGCCTGAACACCATGGCGGCTCCGCTCCCCGCGCGTGAGCAAGCCCTCATACGCAGCTATGGTTACCTCAAACTCAAATCATCATTCATCAACCCAGCTGCAGCTATCCCCAATAACTGATTTCAAGGACGAAATTGTGGTGCTTTTTAGAGAGGAAGAAATTGACCTGCTGGCTAAGCCGTTCAACAAACACCTAATAGGGAAGTTTTCCAGAGGACGCTCGACGCAATACTTCATCCGATAGCAATTCAAAAAGATAAGCTTCAAAGGCGATCCTACAATCATGGCTCTGGACCACCGGCACGTGTCCGTCAAATTTCACCATAACGAGGACACCCAACGGTGCTGGATCAAGCGGAACTGGAAGCTCGCCGGAAACCTAATGAAGGTGCTAAAGTGGACGAAGGATTTTGATGTCAATGAGAAGTCCCCAATAGTGCCAATCTGGGTAAACATTGAATTTCCTCCAGTTTACTATTTGCACCCAGATTCAATCCCTCACATTGCAAGTAGATTAGACAATCTCATCTTTGCTGATCCACCCACACAAAACCTCACTCGTCCCTCAACCATAAGACTTTGCATCGAGATGAATCTTACCTCCGTTTTCCCAACCCAAATTAGGCTTGGTTCTAGCACTGATAGTAAATCGTACAATATAACCTATGAGGAACACCCCAAGTACTGCTCCAAGTGTGCAAAAATAGGCCATGTCATTCATGAATGTAACCTGGGTAGAAGCAATAAGCCACAGGGTCAAGAAGATCAAGAGGGGAAGAAAGCAGTTGTAAACCCAAGTCAGGAAATTGCAAGTACCAAACCTCCCCCGTCTCAGGTCTGGTATCCAATCCAAAAAAACAAGCCCAGCCTGAGGTACAAATGGACTCAGATGAAGAGATTGAAGTATACGAGGATGCTCACAATCTGTTCAAAGTCCAGCAAGAGGAGGCACAAGTTCCCAACTCAACCCAGATCAACATGACTTCTAGACAGGATCAGGCAAGATCTAAATCACCTGTGTGGAGGATAAAAGCACTACACTCGGCCACCCGGTCACCTCAGCGAGCTCAAATGAACAATAGAGGTTGGAGATCGTCGAATGATATAGTGAGAAAAAACAAACCAACTGCCTCTCCCTCGCAAGACAGACTAGCTACTTTGAAGGACCTAAGGACCTTCAGCAACAGGTTCTCTCTATTAACATATAGGCCCGAAGAATATCAAAATGACATCCTGGTACGGGAAGATAATTCAAGCCAGAAATAAGCTCAACTAGCTGAGGTCATAGGTGATTCACCTGAAGGAAGGGGGGGAGTAGATGATGATCCACCTGCAGTTGGTGTAGGAGAAACAGAAGAGGACAGTTTTGTTGATCAAATGGAAAGTACAGGCAAACACTATCAGACTCAACCTCAGAATCCTGACAATCAGGTAGAGCGTGATCATGGTACCGGTATCTCTGATCCAATCTCAGATAGAAGGTTTTTCAACTCTCTCAATCTAATGATGAGTCGTGCTAAAAATAAATCTACAGTATCCTTATGAATTTCAAAATACTTACATGGAATATTAGAGGATTACAGAGGGGAATAGTCAGACTCAAAAAATTAATCTACTCCCACAGGTTAGAGGCCCTAATTTTGATAGAACCAAAGCAGGACATCAATAAAATTCAGGACTACAAAAGGGAACTAGGATTTGATGATAGATAAGCTCTAGAGGATGGTCACATTTGGATTATGGTTAAACACCCACTCACTGCACATCTTATTATAAACATGAGAGTTTTTTGCAACTGTCTTTCAAGCATAATAGCACTGAAACTGAATTTCATGTTATAGCTATTTATGGAAAACAGACCAGGTGTTCTAGACTGAAAATGTATACGGACTTGGAAATGATAGTGTCAAATGTTGCTTGTCCTTGTTTAATGACTATAGATTTCAATGTAATTCGCACCTTAGATGAGTATAGGGGAACTGGAACTCCTAGTGTCAATTCTATTAATGACTTTGACACTTTCTTAAACACCAAAAACCTTAATGAAATAAATACAGTTGGTAACCTATTCACATGGACTAATGGCAGAAGAGGAATGAATAGAGTAGCTGTAAGATTAGATAGATCACTGGGTAACAGGCATTAGTTTGATAAATTTATAAATTCCTCAGTTTAGACATCAGCTAGGGGGAACTCTGATCATAATCCTTTGGTCTTTAACATCTTAACTTCAGAAAAACAGTATCCAAAGCCATTTAGGTTCCAGTCAATGTGGTTTAATAGAGAAAATCTGGTGAACTTGATCAGGGATAACTGGGAACAACCAGAACCAACTCAGGGTATGCTTGGTATAACCTTAAAACTATCCAGATTAAAGAAATTTCTTAAAAACTGGAATAAAACTGAATTTGGTAACATATTTGATGATGTAACTGAGGTAGAAAAGGTGGTGTCAGCCCTAGAAATGGAGTTAGATAGGAACTATACCTTAGAGAATCAGATACGGTTAAATGAGGCAAATGCTAAGTTGACTAAAAAATTGAAGGAAGAGCATGACTTCTGGAAACAGAAGACGAGAATGAAAAGGTTAAAAATTGGAGATTTAAACACAGCCTTCTTCCACAATAGTGTAAGGGACAAACACTCTAGGTTAAGAATAAACAAGATCCAAAAGGAGGATGGGAGTTGGCTAGAGGACCAGGACTCTATTGGGGAACATGGTGTTTCTTATTTCCATTCACTTCTTTCTGATGATTGCACAGATCACTCAGGCTATTATATGAACTATCTCCTTAATTTCATCCCCCAGGTTATCACTGAAACAGACAATATTCAACTTTTAAAACCAGTGGACTTAGATGAACTTCACAGGACAGTGTTTAGCCTTAGTAAAGAAAGTGCTCCAGGTCCGGATGGATATAGTGGAATCTTTTATACTAAATACTGGCCATTTATTAAGGAGGATCTTTTACAGGCAGTTAATGAATTCATGTGTGGGGTGAGGGTACCTAAAGCAATTGGAAGCACCTTGATCACACTCATTCCTAAAACACAAACTCCAAGGAACGTTAGTGAATATATGCCAATCAGCTTAACCAATTTCTCCAATAAAATCTTATCTAAGATTTTAGCAGACAGAATGAGACCTCTACTCCATCAGTGCATTTCACAGGAACAATAAGCTTTTATCAAAAACAGGGAAATTGCAGACAACATCTTAGTTATGCAAGAGATGGTAAGGTTGCTAGATGCTAAAGCAGAATCCATGAATATGATAGCTAAGATAGATATGTCTAAGGCCTTTGATCGTGTTTCGTGGTCCATGTTAAACTCTCTTATGCTAAAATTTGGTTTCCATAGTCATATAGCCGCCCTAATCCTAGGCAACATAAATAGCTCCTGGTTCTCAGTTCTCATAAATGGAACCCCATATGGATTCTTCAAATCTACTATAGGGTTGAAGCAAGGGGATCAACTCTCCCCTACTCTCTTTAATCTAATCACTGAATTGCTTAATAGGGGGCTGAAATTTATATTTCATAACAGCTACATTGACAGATTTATCTTACCTAGAGGGGCTAAAACAATCACCCATTTATCTTATGCTGATGACATTGCAATATTCCTAAAGGCTACAAACAAATCCCTTAGAAATCTTTTCATCTTTCTCAAGAGTTATGAGGTTGCCACTGGTTCGAAGGTCAATTACCAAAAGAGTGCATTCTTCATTGGTAAAAGGGCAAGCACTGTAAGGATTAATATAGTCAAGGAAACAACTGGTATCACCCAAGGTAGGTTCCCATTTCTCTATTTAGGTGTTAACATATTCAAAGGTAGGAAGAGAAACTTCTTCTTCCAAAATATAGTGGAAAAAATTAACACCAAGATAGGTAAATGGAATAACAAATGGCTTAACCAAGCAGGTAGGTTAATCTTGATCAAACATGTGCTGCTAACCATTCCTCAACATACTTGTTGCATTACAGCACCTACTGCACACACACTACACACAATCACCTCTATTTGCTCTAATTTCTTCTGAGGGAAAACTGAACTTGGATTCAGAAAGCACTGGAAAGCATGGTCATTATTATGCTACCCAAGGGAGGAGAATGGCCTTGGACTTAGAGATCTTAATATAGTAATTGATGTTTTTTCTATTAAATTGTGGTGGAAAGCACAACAAGGTAACATTCTTTGGTCAAAATACATATGGTCAATTGCTAAATAAAAAAGATCCTCAGAAGCTTGGAGAAGGGTGGTTTCAGTTACAGGTATAGCAGATCAAACTCCCAGATTCTGATTGGGGAGGGTTCCTGCAATTTTTGGGATGCAAACTGGCTGGGAGATGGTGCTTTGTGGCAAAAGAGTCTTCATACAAGAGATATTCCATTTCCAAACCTGCTGGTAAGGGAGTTCCTGCAAGATAAGGATTTCTTTCTAACACATTTCTATGGTTTATTGCCAGGACATATCATACAGCAGCTGAGAGTTGAAGTTATACTCACCGAACATAAAGATGAGATGATATGGACACCTAACCCTACATGGACTTTCACTATTGCTTCGTCAATCCACAGGTTAAGAGCAAGGAAAAACCAGGTTCAATCTCTCCAAAAAATATGGAATAGGCATATGCCCCCTAAATTCTCGATATTTATGTGGAAACTTATCAATGGACTTTTACCATTTGATAATGTGTTGCAAAGAATGGGTATAGCAGTAGTTTCAAAATGTGCACACTGTCACCATGTAGACACAATCACACACTTCTTCAATGACTGTCCATTTGCTTTACAAGTGTGGGATTTTGTGTTTGGAGCTATAGGAATTAAGGTTCGAACATTCAATCATATCTTCGATAGGTTGTCATGGTCATTCTCACACCAACTAGGATCAACAACCAGAATAAGGGTCATACATACATTCACAGTAGTGACTTGCTGGATGCTTTGGAAATCAAAAAATAATTATGCTTTCAACGGATCAGCTTACAGTTTTCAATTCATTAAAAAGCAAATAAACTCACTATCTTCCCAAATTCGGAACATTAGTGCAAACATGTATCATGAGGATTGTACTGAGTTCATTGCCCGTGGGCTGGTGACATGTCTAAACAGAAAACCAAAAAATAAAATTACCCCAGTGAGTTGGAGGGCACCAGATATAGGCTTCAAAGTAAATGCTGATGCTTCTTTCAAACCCAACTGCTCTTCAAGTATTGGTTTTGTTGTTAGGAACTCTGTTGCAGATTGTATTCTCCTAGCATCAGAGATAATTCACGCGGAGGATTCACTGCACGCTGAAATCCTAGGAGCAAAAAGGGCAATCCAGGTGAGTATTCGGAATAATTTCTTGCCTCTAACTGTCGAGCTTGACTGTTTGCAGGCGATCAGAATCCTACAGCGCAAGGACAAGCCGACATGGAAGCTGAAGAGGAGTCTTTGGGAACTATGGAAATCAACCATCTCAATTCAGATCAGCTTCCAACACATACACAGGGAAGGCAATCAGGTAGCACACTATTTGGCAACAAATTCGGACAACAATAGAGGACAAACTCCCCTGCTGCAAAATATGGAAGTTTGTAGCGCATTGATTGGAGATAGAATGGGGCTACCGAGTATAAGAATAGAAAAGTAGCAACTGCTACTCGCATGGCTCATCCGTTGTAGACAAAATGTGCGCCTGGCCTATAGCGGGGATAACATGGGTGGAGTCCTTTGCTAATAGGGATCGTGCAGATTTTTTTCTACAGGGAAGTTGCATATAAGTTACGGACTATAGTTTACTATGTTCTGTTTTGCAAGAACATGTTAGCATAGGGCTGCTTTTGATTTGGCAAAGTTCGAAATTACTAGGATTGTACATACGAATGTAAACCCGGGGTTACGATTTTTGTTGGTCTGGGAAGCCAATATAATTCCCCCACCATTGGTGGTTTAATTAAAAAAAGGATTAAATGCCATGGGAAAGTGATATAAATGAAGGAAGAGAGAGTGGGGAGAGAGAGAATCTAGATCTATTACAAGTACAACCACCCTCTCTGCTTAGGTTTAGAAATTAGAAGGATTAGACCTTTTTCATTGAAGAAGGAAAAAGGTCCAAATCAAAACCCTATAAGCTAGTCGATAAACACTAAAACAGATGAAAAAAATGGTTTCAAATTGAGCAACGGTTTTATAATTTCCTCAATTTTCAGCATCAGTTTTACTATTTCCTTTTCTGTTTGGTTATGTCCTTTTAGTTTTATTGGCAAAGGTTTGGGATTGCGACTGACGGTGTGAACTGTGGAATATGGAAAGGAAGCGCATGGAATTACGCTTCTGCATAGTATGCAATCATTGAAAACCTTTGGAACAACTTATAGCACAATTTGTTTATTGAAAAAAGACAAACAATAAATAATCTCCCCTCTGCCCTTACTCAGGTTTCGAGAACTTTTTTACTGTATACAACCATTTAATGCATGTGATCTAGCTACTTCTTTCACTCATTCATGAACGTGCATGAAATGTCCTATAGTGCCGTTTGTTAACTATGAGTTGCCGTTTGTTAACTATGAGTATTTGATTGTGGCTATTCTATAGTTAGTTTTGTTGTTTTTAAAAAAAAATTAAAAGAAGTTTGGTTTAAGCATGTGCAATGGGGGACTTGAAAGACCCTCCACTTGCACATGAAGAATCTAAATATCTCACAATGAAGGTCTTTACCCATATCTTTTACTCCCTCTATTTCTGACACACTTGTTTTTTAGTTGTTTTTGTGAATTTGATATACTTTCCTTTTATGGCAAGATTTCTTCAATTTCATCCACTCATTTTAATTTTTCCTTTCCAAATTCAATTTCATTTACTTATTTTATTCACTTAAATCCAAACATTTAAAACTATAGTGTCACATCCAACGATGTAGTACTTCATTTGAATGATGTGTAAGAACAAAGTCTTCACATTAGAAGACTTGAAAAAGCCTGAGACGTGGCATAATAGCCATTATTTTTTACTATTATATAAATTCAGAAAACACATATTGAGATTAATTTTAGCCGGACATTTATATAATTGTATATATTTTAGCCGGACATTTATATATTTTCACTTTTGAAGAAGTGAGGGTTATATTTGCACTTTTCAAATAACTTGGGGTTATCTAAGCATTTTACTCTAATAAAAAATATATTTAGATTACTACGATATAATGAAATGTTCTTTTTAATTCAAAATTGTGTATGTGTGTGTTTTTGAAAGAAAATGGTGTAATGTTACTATAGCAATACCAAATTTATCATAGGGTGACAAATATGGTCATCACGTGTATTGAAAAACTGGAAAAAATGGTAAGAAGGATTAACAATGAGGATGAGAAATTGTTGGAAGCTAGAAGATCACATAAGGGAGTTAAGAATGAGGATGAAAAGTTATGAGAATTTAGAAGATCATAGAAGAGAGAATTCCATAAAAGGATGGGAGTTATATGTAAACTCATGTGAAGTTCATGGGTTAATGTGTTGGATTTTGTGAACTAGTGTTAAAGAAGAAAAACGTTCCATGTTGGAACATACTAGAGATTTCAGAGTTGGTGATTATAGTATTGCGTCGAAATTGATTTATGGAAACCAAGAGTGAATATATAGAAGCATAATGGTGTTATGGAAAATCCCTATAAATATGGGATTGGATTCATAGAATATTATGGGATATTTGAGATAAGAAACATCTCTTTATTTATGAGATTTGGATATGCTTTAGAAACAAATAAGGAATTGGAATATTATTCAGATAATCATTGAGCATTCTTATCTGCACATGGACTATAAATTGAGGAGATTAACGGTTGCATCGTTGTGAACTTAATTGAGAAAAATTTGCACTTCAGATTTATATTTTGCCGAGAGCTTTGCAAGAGTCAGTACTTATATGTTCCAACATACGTGACCTATTGATCAAGTTCAGAATCGTATACCTTAATTCCCCGGGAGGAGGAGATCCAGCGTCGATGAGTTTCGAGGTTAGAAAGTGTCCGATCAAGGCAGATCGGCAGTAAGGGGAGCTTACAAAATCCACACGTTAATAATTAGAATAGTTGTATGGTGTACTTTGTACTGTATCTTTCTGATTAGTGAATTTATTCTGAATTGGGTTAGGCCCTGCAGATGTATGTAGATTTCACCGAACTGCGTAACCAAGTTGTGTGTCTAGTTCGTTATTTACATTACATTATAAGCACAACAAGTTAAAAGTTATGCCAAGCAGAGCCTTAAACTCGAACTGTAGAAACGATACTGATTTGTTTTAGATTTTGTTTTAGATTTTTGAATTTCGTTTCCCTTCTTTATCCTTATTTCAATTTTTTATTTTTTTTGATATTTCCTTATTAGTTCTGTTATTTAAATTTGTTTGGCATATAATTTTTAATTAATGATTTACCACTAATGTTTTTTGTTTGTTAATAGAAACATATTATATATTAATATTTAAATGTAATCATATATCATTCAAACTGTATATTTCATTTATTTCATGGGTAATATAATATTCCTCTCTTGAAAGATTGGTAAGCTATGGAAACTCCAAGAATTCAAGTAGAACTTTACCACAAAAAGATGAAAAATCACGGAATAAAGCAACTAAAATTTGGGACAAATTCTAGTTATAAGCTATTTAGGTAATTTCAAACACCTCCTCATGTTCTGGTATAAAATATTACATAATTAAAGTAAAATATAAAATTTATATGTTTTAATCTAAATATGTAATGTTGCTAAGTAAAACTCAACTGCTTCACTTGCAGTTACTACAAAGTATAAACATTTAACTTCATATTATCCTAATTAAACATTGTCTTTCCATGTGCCTATGAAAAACGGTATTTTCCAAGACCTTGTCAATAAATATAGTGTTGGAAAATTATGGTTACAATGTTGAATTTTATCAACTTTTGGCCGTCTTTTTTAGTGGGAGCCAAATGGAAATAGGGTTGATGGATGTCATTTTTGGGTTCTCCTCTGCGAGTATTATAAAATCAACTATTTAAACTTTCAAAAGCGGATCAAGTGTGAATGAGATATGGATGCTCAAAGTGTCACACTTGAAAGAGGAAAATTGGGGCGGAAATTGATGAAAATTGCGAGGATGAACGATTAATTGAGACTGGGAAGTTTAGTTATCTCTAATTCAAAAAGAGTTGTAGGAATAAGAGTGACTTCCGCAATAAAATATCAATAGAGTAAAATGAAAAACTCAATGCTCCTAAACGTCCCATCATTTGACCAAACTAATTATTGTTTAGCCAATGATATTGAATCAATGCGTTCGATGAAGCCGTTTGAGCTAAGGGACACAAAAAATGACCGTGCCATTTACTAAGAAGGAACAACCACAAGTGGCTTCGGATTATAGACCTATTTCTTTCTGCTCGATGCTTTACAAGGTGATTGCAAAAGTGTTATGCACAAGGCTCGGATGGGTGCTGCCCGATTTGATTAACTTGAATCAAGGTGC
>JAULKM010117515.1:0-21627 GCA_032355605.1 Rubia tinctorum | reverse complement strand
GATGTTGGGAATGCATAGAGAAATTGGAAGAAATTCTTGTCGAATTTTCAATAAATTCCGCATTCGGAAAAGATTGACGGTAGTTGGGATTATGAGAAGAATTTTCTAAATTAATAAAATTTGGAATTACCTTATCTTTCCCCTTCGACGTTCTTCGTGAATCAATCACAAAAGTATGTGGAAACGAAAGTGAGAATTTGAGAAAATTTTGGAAAACGAAACAATGAGATGGAAGTTTTGTAATTGGAAGTGGTGTGATGAAATTGGTAGAAATCATATCTATTTATAGGTAAAAATGGGGGTGTTGTAAAATAAAAAAAATTAAGATTGAAATTCTGAAATTTAAAAAAAATTGATAAATTTAAAAAATTCCCGTTGGGACACGTGTCGCCCTGTGAGTGAGACACGTGTCCCATTAACAGCAGAAAAGATATATGACTGTTGCATGGGGGACACGTGGTGCCCTGTCACTCGCCCACGTGTCCTTCGATTTTGAAATTTGAGGCGCGTATGAAATGTGACCATTGCGGACACGTGGCCCAACCGGTGGGTGACACGTGTCCGCGTAATAAAATTTAAAAAGGGCAGGGCCTATCGAAGTACGTGGCCGAATGACGGAGTGCCACGTGTCCCATCAGGGGTAAAAAAAAAGGGACGCGCGTCACAACCATGTGAAATGACTGACAAACTGGGCTCTTGTCCAGGATCTTACCAAGAGCTCATTGAGTGTAGAGACTCCCACTTTAAAAAAAATCGGTCTTTAGAATGGTCTCTTAAAATTAAGAGACTACCACTGCATGTGCGGCATTGCGAGTTGTTTAATCCAATTCCACAGTAATAGAATTAGGTGAGCACGTGTGATGTCACATGGGTTTAAGTAGCAACTGTGCAAGTTGGTCCGCCAGGGTCGGCTCTTTTTCTCAAACCCGAGATCTTGGGGTGGTCAGGAACAATGAACGTCTATTGACTTGGATCCCGATCAATATTTACCAGGGCCTCTAAATGCATTTTTTTTAATCAATTGGAAATTTTAATTAACATTACAGTGTGGTAAACTACAAGTTCACGTAATTAGACCTATAACATGGAGTAATTTTTAAAAATTGGTGGGTTAGCAAAATACAGACTCCTCTAAGAGTCCGTCTATTAAAATACGGTATTTCCATGAGTCATGGAAAGACCAAGGTTTAAAGTGTAAATTAGAAGAAATCAATATAAAATTTTCACGTTGCATGAATATGATTATAAATTTTATAATTACTACATGTTGCATAATAAAATTTTAATATTGCAACTAAGACATTTTACCTTTTATTATTGTAATTGAACCCCGTCTTTTCATAAGGTTATGGAAAGACAGTATTTCCCAAGATTTTGCCATTGAAAAATGAGATGTGCTTATTAATTTAAGGGACACGTTAATCATTAAAAAAGAGAGTAAGTATAATCAGAAACAAATTACCGAAACACGAGGCACAAAATAAGAAACACATAGGGACATTTGAGAAATAACATCGCAGTACTCTTTATTACGTTAATTACAACAAGAAAGCAAAAACATTCAACAGTCACAAATAATAATAGAATTAATGAAATTTCAATCACCAAATCATATAATTAACCACTATATTATCGTCATGTCGTTTCTCGTCTCTGTCGCTTAGAACTTTGCCCGAATCTGACCAAGACCAGTAGCATCGATTTGGAACGCTTTTTTGAGTACCTCGTCATTAACAGCTGGTTGAGAAGCAAAGAGCGTAGCAGCTACAGAAATTGCACCAGGGGTTAGGCTGCTCAATCCGGCCAAGGCGATTATATGATGTTCTGGTTATGCATGAAATTACTAAGAATTTATTATCGATTACTAAGTTAACCATAGATATGGATGTACTAATTACCTTTGATGATCGAAACTTTGTGATTCATAACAAAGTAAACAAGGCCATCGTGGGGCAGGGGCACTATTAGGATGGACTTTATGTTTTGGACCGAGGATAGTCGGCATTTGTTTCAATTTTACAGCAGAATAAGAGTCAAGCTTCTTACGAACTATGGCATGCACGCCTAGGCCAAGTACCTAGTGCAATTATTTCTAGTTTGTATAAGTCAGGATTGATTTCAGTTTCATCTTTGTTGCCTAAACCGCATACCTGCGCCCCTTGTGTTATGGCGAAAAGTCAACGGTTGGCTTTTCTTGAGAACCATAAAGGTGTTGAGCATGTTCTTGATTTAGTACATTGTGATTTGTGGGGGCCTTCCTCGGTTTTATCAGGATATGGATTTTCATACTATTCCTTATTTATGAATGACTTTTCTACATTTACCTGGTTATATCCACTTCGTCGCAAATAAGATTTTGTTGACACCTAAATGTAGTTTGAGGTGTTTGTCGAAAACCAGTTTTTATGCAAAAATTAAGGTTTTTCAGAGTAATGGTGGCACTGAGTTTCTTAACACTCGTCTTCGTTCTCATTTTGCGGCAAAAGTGATACATCATTAGATTTCTTATCAGTCGACTCCATAGCAGAATGGGCGTGTAGAATGCAAACATCAGTATGTTACAGAAATGGGCCATACGATGTTATTTCATTCACATTTACTTATATATAACTAGGATGATGCATTCACGAAGGTTGTCCAAATTATCAATTGTCCACCTACTCCAGTCTTGGATGGTTCTACACCTCATGGTCTTCTATGCCATCGAGATCCCCTTTATACCAACTTTCATCCATTTGGTTGTCAGATTTTTCCATGTGTTCGACCATTTGCTGATCATAAGTTGTTTTCTCGCAGCATTCCTTGTATTTTCATAGGGTACATTTCCCAATGAGGAGGATTTTGGTGTCTCGATCCCTCGACTAGTAAGGTTTATGTTACTCGGCATGCTAGGTTGGATGAGACTTATTTTCTATTTGCTTCATTTACGGATTAAGGGATTGGTTCTCCTTATTCAGCGTTAAACGTCTCTGCATTTATTTCTAATTTGAATAAGTCTGGATTGCTTTCAGTTTTATCTTCGTTGCCTAAACCGCATCCTACTCTCCTTGTTATGGCGAATGGTCAACGGTTGGCTTTTGTTGAGAACCATAAACGTGCTGAGCATGTTCTTGATTTAGTACATTGTGATTTGTGGGGTTCTTCCCCGGTTTTATCTTGAAATGATTTTTCATACTATTCCTTATTTGTGGATGACTTTTCTACATTTACCTGGTTATATCCATTTCGTAACAAATAAGATTTTGTTGACACCTAAATGTAGTTTGAGTCATTTGTCGAAAACCAGTTTTATGCAAAAATTAAGTTTTTTCAGAGTAATTGTGGCACTGAGTTTCTTAACACTCATCTTCGTTCTCATTTTGTGGCAAAAGGGATACATCATCAGATTTCTTATCAGTCGACTCCAGAGCAGAAAGGGTGTGTAGAATGCAAACATCACTATGTTATAGAAATGGGCCTTACGATGTTATTTCATTAACATTTACTTATATCTTGCTGGGATGATGCATTAACGATGGTTGTCCACATTATCAACCATCTACCTACTCCAGTCTTGGATGGTTTTACACCTTATGGTTTTCTATACCATCGAGATCCCCTTTATGCCAACTTTCATCCATTTAGTTGTCAGATTTTTCCATTTGTTTGACAATTTTCTTATCATAAGTTGTTTCCTCGCATCATTCCTTGTATTTTCATATGGTACATTTCCCAATACAGGGGAAACTGTGTCTCGATCCCTCGACTGGTAATGTTTATGTTACTCGGCATGCTATGTTGGATGAGACTTATTTTCTATTTTCTTCATTTATGGATTCAGGGACTAGTTCTCCTTATTCGGCGTTAGATGTCTCTGTATTTATTAACCTTGAGTCGGAGTTGGAAACTACAACACCTCATCTAGCTCTGGTGGAGTCCCCACGGCCGGACACCCAAGAACCGTTGCCCTGCACTATTTGTTCGGCAGACCCAGACCCGGCACCGGCTGCCACCCCTTTGGCCGAAGCCACCAGCCGGAATCCTTTGCTAACACCAGGGCTAGCCACCCCTACCTAGTGTCTGGCCGCTCCTTCTTTGGTCGCCGTCCCTGCGTCACCTCAGGCACGTCCTCACATAATGGTCACTCGTTTTGAAATTGGTGTCATTCAGCATTGTGATTACTCGGATATTCATGCTCTTGGTTTTTTAGTGACTCTTCCTTCTCAGCATAAGCCGACTGATTAACGTTTTGCACTTCAGGATCCAGCCTGGGTTTGTTCTATGGATGAGAATATTATAGCACTTCATCGTCAGCACACTAGGGATCTTGTTCTCTGCCCTTCGGACGCTAACGTTGTTGGCTCCAAGTGGGTTTATTACCTGAAGTTCAGACTAGATGGTGTGGTCAATAGACATAAGACACGCTTGGCTTCTCTAACATTCCCAGTTTTGACTTTGACCACACCTTCAGTCTTATTGTCAAAGCCTCTACAGTTTGGACAATTCTTGCTATTTTCACAATGCGCGCCTGGCCCCTTCATCAATTCCACGTGAGAAACACCTTTGTAAATGGCGTGTTTGATTCCCAAGTTCATATGGCGCAACCAGTTGGCTACAAGGATCCGGTTTATCTAGACTATGTTTATCTCTTGTGTAAGGTTATTTATGGTCTGAAGCAGGCTCCAACAGCATGGTTCAGTGGTTCAGCATGTATCTATCTCAACTTGGTTTTCACTGCAGTTTGGCTGATACGTCTCTTTTTGTACTATCTCGGGATTCTTCACTGCTTTACCTGTTTGTCTATGTCGACGATATTATTTTGACCGGGAATGATTTTGCACTTATTCAGAAGTTCATTGATCACACCCATCAAGAGTTTTCCATTAAGAATCTTGGTGTGCTACAATACTTTCTTGGCCTGAAAGTCACGCCTACTACTTCTCGTCTTCTTCTAGATCAAGTGAAGTATGCTCGGGATATTATCACCTGGGCTGGCATGTCAGACGCAACACCCGTCTCCACTCTATTTCTGCTAAATTCCTTGCTTCATAGCAATACGAGTCCTCAGTTCAAGAACCTGACACTCTATCGTTCTTTGGTATGAGCTCTCCAGTATTTCACCATCACCTGTCCGGACTTAGACTTCGCAGTTAATTCTATCAGCTAGTATCTTCAGGATCCTCGAGAAGATCACTTTGTTGTTGTCACTAGGATTCTCTGCTATGTTCGCGAGACTTTACAATTTAGGCTCAGTTTTGGAGCCGTATCTTCTCCTAAAATTATGGGTTATTCTAATGCTGACTGGACCAAATGTTTGGATACTCGCCAGTCTACATAAGGATATACTGTCATTTTAGCTGGTAATCTTGTTTCTTAGAGCGGGAAGAAACAACCTACAGTTTCTCGCTCTATCACTAAGTCAAAGTATCAGGCTCTGGCCAATACCGCTATTGAGGTTGTTTGGATGACTCATCTGCTACGTGATCTTTATATTCCTATGTTTTTCACACCTCTCCTGCTTTGTGACAACAACAGTGCGATTTTCTTGGCTCAGAATCCACTGGCTCACAAGCAGGCAAAACACATCGACATTGATTATCCTTTTGTTTGCCAGTTAGTCTCTTATGGAAAGCTGCGTGTTGCTTATGTTCCTACATCTCTTCATAATAGTGGACATTTTCACCAAAGGTCTTTCACATCCATTGTTTGAGTTCTTCATATCCAAGCTTTGCATATCTGAGAATCCGACGCTTCGCTTGAGGGGGTGTTAGAATAAATCATATTACTGATTAGTTTATGATAAGTTTGATGACTAGATTAGAGTATTTTCCTTATTTCACTTCTATTGTAATCTCTATATATTCATTATTGCAATACAGAAACATTTACGGCAAATAATTCTATCATTACTGCTCTGCCGATCCATCTACCTTACATTTAACCTTGTATACCCACTTACAACCAATAGGTTTATTTCTTGCAGGTAGATCAACTAACTCACAAGTATGATAAATTTCAAAGGCATCTAACTCAGCATGCATAGCCTTAAACCAATGCTAAAAACTGCAAGCTTGTCTATATGATTGAGGTTCATGAATTCCTAACAGCTGTGACGTAAAACTCATATATGCAAATCAGAAAGTGGGAATATGGAGATCAAAAGTATGAACATTATTTACAACAAAATCATCCATCCAACAATTTTTAGACCGGATCCTGGTACTTTGTCTAAGAGAAGTATGAATGTGTGTATCATTTCTAATAGGATAAGTATTAAAATTAGGAGAAGATATTTCATGACCCTGAGATGACTGTGAATGGGAGTGTATAAGATCATTATCATTAAGGAAAGAGGTATTTTTGGGTTCAGTACTAGTTGGATCAAAACATGAATTCTGATATATTACATCAGGAAGAGAAATCAATATCAGATAGAGGTATGGGAGCATGATCTTGTCGTGATTATAACTAAAATTATGGACTATAGAATTAAAGGATATGTAATGAAATAGAATGTTATGAAAGATAACATCCCTGGTAATAAAGGATTTCTTATTCAGAAGACCATAGAGTTTGCATCCCTTTTGAATGGTTGAATATCCTATGAAAATGAATGGTACTGATCTTGGACTATTATTTGGACTGAGCTTTGTAGCATAACATAGAGAACCAAAAACTTGCATTTGAGAGATGTCAAGAGGTTTATGGAAAAGGATTTCATAAGGTGACTTCCAATTTAAAACTGAAGAAGAAAATCCGTTCATTATGTAGGTGGTTGTAAGGACTGATTCTCCCCAGAAGTGTAAAGGAATATTGGATTGATGCATGAGGGATCTAGCGATTTGAACAATGGTTTTGTGTTTCTTCTCAACTACGCCATTTTGTTGTGGTAAATATGACATTATCCCTGGTGTAAAATGCCTAATGAAGTAAAGAATTGTGAAAAAATTTTGTTGAAAAACTTAGTGCTATTTTCAGTCCTTGTCTTCTTGATTTCAGCATTAAATTGACTTTGCAACATGAGGATGTAGTGCCTGATAATGAAATGAACCTCATCTTTATCTTTTATCAAAAAATTCCATGTAACCCTAAGAAGTTATCTAGAATGGTTAGGGAAAACTGTTCACCACTACTTGTTTTAACCTTAAAATGCCCCCAGAGATCCATATGAAAAGTATCAAACGGAATGGAACTGTGACTGGATTTTTCAGGAAAAGACTACCTTGTTTGCTTAGCAAGAGGACAAGTGTCACATTTATTATTCATGTTTGGAAGATTCATATGCTTCAGTACAATATCATAAGGATGACCCAGCTTATTGTGTAAAATCTCTAAATCATTATCAGAAAGACAATGCATAGAATTCAGTGCTGAATAAACAACTAAACTATCTAGCTTTAATGTAGCTAGATACTTCTAGATAACTTTAGTTTGGAAGGATTTCTTGTTCAGAATGTATAAACCATTTTTTCAGTTACGATTACTAAAACGTACTTAGTGTTGTGGTCTTGTATGATACACACATGAGGATAAAAGGTAAGCTAAACCTTGGAATATTGTACTAATCTTTGTACTGAAAGAAATTTGAATTTAAAACATCTAACAAATAAACAATTCATTAGTTTAAGATGGTTGTTCAGCTTGATAGATCCTATGGCATCTATGAGGACTTTTGAATGAACTCGTAAAAGGATTGGTGTTTTATGAGTGATTGAATGAATACTTTCAAACAAAGAGATATTACTGCACACATGTGAAGTAGCGCCACTTTTTAGAATCCAATCATCAATCTCAAAACAAGAAACATTATTGGAAAACTGAGTTATTAAGCTACCTGCAAAGTCCAGAAAAGTTGATCATGTATCCTGAATTAGCTCCTTGCTCCTTTCCTTTTCCTTTTTTCAGTTTGCCAAACTTCATTTGAATCATGTTTGCAATCATAGTCTGCATATTTCCAATGTTCTTTCTTTTTCCAGCTTCAAACAATACTCCAGGTATATCTTGCTCAGTTTAATCCTCAAAACCTGAAACATTAACTGAATTTTCATAAGTTTTTCCCTTCACTTTACTGGCATCTGGCCACCAATCTGAATGTACATTCAATTTGAAGCAAGAATCCTTCAAATGTCCATTTTTGTGACAGTAATCACACTTTAAAAGCTTCTTTGCCTTTGCATCTTTCTTCTTTTGACCATATCTTCCTGCATTATTTTTCCATGATCCATGCCTCACAAGCATTATAGCTGATTGATTCATGTTCCTGGTCATGTTACTTTGCACACTTCTCGGTTGCTTCTGCTTACTGAATAGAGAATATGCCTTTCAACAGTAGTCAATGGATCCATCACAAGTATCTCTAATCCCTTAAACCAGACATAAACTATTGCAGCCTATCCTAATTAGCTTCCATCTCTAGTTTTACAGTAAATTTTTAATTACAATTACAATGAAAACAAATACACTTAAGCCTTGGTCTCATCACGTCAATTTAATCCCAAGTTTCTTTTAGATTGGAGAAATACTTAGCAATTGAATCGGTACCTTTTTTTAATTTCAGTCAGATTAGTCATCGGTTAATAATAGAAATGTATATGGCTAACTGCATACCTCTCTTCAACCTCATGTCATGGTTTCTTTGCATCAGCTTGAAAAGAAAAGCTCCTGGAAATATCTTTGGAGAATGAGTTCCTAATCCACGAAAGAATCATTGAATTATTCTTCATCTAGATCTGAAGCATTGGAGAATTTGTAGCAAGCTTTGGCACTTCTCCAATAATGAACTTCAGTTTTCCTCTTATTGAGAGTGCAGTAATCATTGCTCATCTCCAGATCACAAAATTCCTTTCAGTCAAGAGATTGGATATGATCACAAGGCTTGCATGATCTGAGGACATTATGAGCAGCGAATCATTTGGCTTGATTCTCACAAAACCTTCAGCATCAGCAGCATGATGATGTTTATTTTGGTCTATATATATATCACAATTTAAGATATTTATTTCATTTTCTAATTTTCATTTTTTGGAACCCCCCACCGCCCTTCGAAAACAGTCATTGAAAGTTGGATTTCTGCCAAAAATGCTGGTTTTTGCTAGATGACCGTCCCCCTCTGCCGATCTCCTCTTCCTCTCTGTTTCCCACCAACGATTTCTGTTTTCCACCAATGATCTCCATTTTCTGCCGGTGAGACCGATGAGAATGCAATCTTTCTGGCAATTCTGAGAACAAAAACTTTGTTACATATCACCTTGACAGAGCTGCCTAACGGTTGCAGCTAGAGAGAGGTACTACCAATGACGATTAAACTGACTCAGATGCTTCTGTTGGTGGATTTGCCGAGGCTTCTGACAGTGGCTGCTACCAAGTGCTGATTCCGTGAGGCCGATGTGCCGGCGTAGTGAGAAAGAAGGAAAGTGTGCGAAGTGATGAAGAGTTGGAAACAGTGGCGGAACCAGAGGTTTATCGGAGGAGGGGCGGAGGAGGGACGGAGGAGGGGCTGGGGCGGAGGAGGGGCGGCCACTATTCATTCGGGAAGAATCACCGGAGTTGGGGGGGCGGCCGCACCGGCTTGCCCCCCCTAGTTCCGCCACTGGTTGGAAGAAGAGCTCAACAGCGAACAACTGCAAAGGGGAATGTCTTCTTCATTGAAGGATTTTCCATCCAATGCGTGAGATTCACCCACTCTATTAGGAAAAGAAGACTCGCACGTGCAAATAAGCGCATGATTATTTACAAACACTCTTCTGCGTGTGAAGCCAAGTGCCTAAAGTCGTGATTATCTCTTTGTTTTAAATTGACATTTAATTTAACAATTTAATCTTTATTGATGTTTTATGATTTTTTGTTGATGTTTTGTTAGTTTTAGTTGATGTTTATAATTTTTAGTTTGACATTTTGAATTTGAGATTAAATTCGACAATTTAACCTTTGTTGATATTTTCTAATTTTCAGTTGATGTTTTCTTAGTTGTAATTGATCTTTAGGTATATTTTATTGAGGTTTCTACTTTGAAATCGATATTTAATTTGGCAATTTAAGCTATGTTGAGGTTTTATGATTCTAAGTTGATGTTTTGTAAGTTGTAGTTGGCATTTCAGGATTTTTCAGTGTGGCTATATTTTTTTGTTTGACATTTTGAAGTTAATATTTAATTTGATAATTTAAGCTTTGTTTATATTTTATTATTTTTTGTTAATTAGACTTAATGTTTATGATTTTTCAGTTTCACGTTTAGAAGTTGATGTTTGTGATTTTCAGTTTTGCAATTATGTTGATGTTTTCCAACTTTTTGTTGACATTTATTTAATTTTTAAAAATAATTTTTGCTGCAATTGTAGTTGATGTTTTATGATTTTCAGTTGACGTTTTGTTAGTTGTAGTTATTGTTTATGATTTTCCATTTAGGGATTATGTTGATATTTTTCAATTTTTTGTTGATATTTACATTTCAATAGATAGGCACTAGTAGAGGGTAGCTCATTACAGGCGGTGATAGAAGATGGTTAAAAAATGTAGAACCGCCTTATTTTAGGTGTTCCGAACTCGAACGCCTGATCGGCCTGGGCAAAATCATTTTAAAGTAGAAAATATGAATGAGCAACGTCCCACGATGAAAGCTCCAAACGAATGTGGATTGGCAAACCAGCGACGTCGCATTCAAATAAACCAGATACACTAACAACACCAGAAAATTAAAAAAAGTAAAGATCCTAAACCAAAAATTGGGCCACAGTAACTAGGGAGAACATAAAACTAAAATTCGTACACCCAAGAACCCTAATCCATAGAAACTTCAAAACATAAAATAAATAGCACATTTACACACCATATACATAAAAATTATAAGGAAAAATTCAAAAAAAAGTAATATAACCACATCTAGAAACCATACCTTTGAGAATATGAGCAGGGGATTGTTGAAATTCAAGAGAAAATTAAATGCTTGAAATGATGTATGAGTTGGGCTCCATGTATATAGTCGTTACAAACCATTGTGAATCCCACCTCGACCGGTGCAACATCATATAGAAGTCTACCTTACCGACATTAGACTGAATTATGAGCGACGTCGGCTAATCTAAATATGGGCATCACCATTTGAGCCGACTAGCATAACAAATGGGCCTGTGTTTGACTATAAAAATTTAATTGACCCTTGTGAATTTTTCCTCGACATGTGCAACACTGCATGTTAATCAATTTTGGCAACATTTGATCAACGTCGGCTAGCCTGAAAGTGGGCCTCGCTATTTCAGCTCACTAGCATAGCAACTATTCCCGTGTTTGACCAAAACAAACATAATTGAACTTAATAACTGTTAATAGTATATTAGATACTACTAATTGAAATATATAAATGTCCATAAACTTTATTAATGCATGGTTCAATCGAAATCGATTTTAGCACAATCGGTGAACTTTTCCATTTTTACACTTAGGTCCCTCCAAAAAGGTGAGAGATGATGAAATACAAAATTAGAGATACCCAATTATCTTAGTTAAAGTCAACAAATAAAGTGAGAAATTTGGAAAGTCAAGAAAAATAAAGCAATTGTGTGCAACTGTGCCCAGCCCAAGAATTTTTTGGTAAATATTTTTGAAGTTTTTTGCCTATTTTTTTAATGTTTAGCAAATTTTTAAAAATTTATGGAGGGAAGACTGAATTTTAAAAAAATTTAGCATTGGTTTTTGAAATCCGATTCTGCAAGCCACTGAGATTTCCTCTTTGGCACCGGTTTCAAAACGGGTTCCCCTTAAACCGGTGCTATTTTTTTCAAACACCAATTTTGGTACTAGATTTTATTAAACAAGTGTTAAATTAAAAAAATTACATTAACGCCGGTTTTTTATAAACCGTTGTTAATTTTAAAGTATTTTTCAAAAAAATCGATGTTTAAATTTAAAAAAATCGGTGCCCTTCATTTGGGGTATCGGTTTTCAAAATCCGGTGTCAAAAATCGGTGCTAGATGGGGGTCTATGTGGTAGTTGCTGCAACATAACGAATTCCCTGACCAACTCAGGTCTTAGTCTTTCTTTCTCATCACCCAAACTTTAGGCAATTGTCACTTCTGTCTCCAACCATTCACACATTTCCCCCGACCACTCTAGCTTCCCCTGTAACTTAACATTATCACCTTTAGTTACCGCCACTGAATCCCGTAGAGAAAAACACAGAAACATCCTCTTAAGAAGCTTAGATGTAAGTTCAATTAATAACAAAACATGCATCCTTTACTGGGCTAGCAGAGCATCAAGATCCCTCGAATCCACATCAGTCAAACAACCAAAATTGGGTGCAACGAGAGCCCTACTATCCTTCTTATCCTTCTTCACAACATATCATTAATCGCCCATAAATAAGTTTTACTCTAACATCGTGCAGAGTAGCACCACTAGAAACCCCATCTGGCTTCTTCTTTCGAGAACTACGATGTAATGAAGCGTCGACAGTCACCTCTTTGACAAAGTCATACCTACACCTAAAAAATGAAAAAACAAATAGTCACCTATTGGAGGTACACTTGAACTCATTGTTGAGAATTGAAAACGAGGTTGAGTAAAACTAAACTCACTTACTTGGCCTTCAAGGTCGCGGGGTTAATAATTTCGGACTACCGGCCAAAATGGTCAAGTTGGGTGGGAAAGGTAGTTTGTACTTGTGTAGAAATAAAGTATGAGAGTTGACATGACGTCTCAGATGCTTGTAAAAACACCCAATGGTTTGAATGAAAGGTAACTATTCACTTTCATTAGTCCTATATATTAACACTATCATTCTCATATGTTGATTTACATGGAATTGGTCATTCGTGGATAGAGACCTTTGGAAATACATGCTCCAAAAATGGACAAAGTGAAGAAGAAAGTGTATCGAATGATGGAATAATTCTACACGGGACCATTTAAGTAAGTTGGAAAATCATTTCATCTTCGGCGACCATAAATACGAGTGTTCTTGGTTGGCGTATACTAATATTCTACAAGATAGTTAGGAAATTTTCAAGCCTAGATGTTTGAAGCTAGAGGCGGATTTGAGCTTTGATGCACTCTTCACTCTGTGATTTTGGTTTATTACTCAAACTTCAGCTTACCATACACAGGGAACAAGAGCCGCGAAGAGGACCATAGCAAATAAGAACAAAAATCTACATAAAATTAGCAGGGCGGGATACTTTTTAGTGGAACGGGGAGTCATCCAGGAACGTCTTTAGAAGGATGTTCAAACATTATTTGTTGTAGTTCGATAGAAGAAGAGGGGAGGGAACAAGTTCAACCAATAACACCCGACCAAATAGAGCAACATGATCTATTCTTGAAGGGACGATAGCTGAAGGATGGTGTCTATAAAGATGATCAAACACAAGCCCTTGCATAGAAAATTATAAGGACATGGATTGATTATGCAATACAAATTTGTTGTTTTTTGTATTAGAATGGAAAATGTTGTTCCATCTATCTAGAAATACGTTAAGCGCAAGCAACAAAAAGGTGAAGTCATTCCATCCCAAAATAATGATGTATCGTGTGAGGTAACCAAATTAGGTGACCACCTGGGGAGAGTCAGAGGATATGGTTCATACATGTTGCAATGGGAAGTAATCCAAGGTGTGCGGGCTTCCCATTACCAAAGGCCAAAAAAATATGGAGTTGAAATTGGATTTAGAAGAAAGACATGCTAATTTCTATATTAGCACGACACACAGGACTCTACCTTCCCAATAGTTTAGATGACATAACCCTCGAATGAGAGCCTCCTTTCATGGGCTTAAGAAACTCCATGTCTCCATTAGATATTGAAGTAAATGGATAATGTATTCTTCATCCAGGAGCAATACCAAAGTCACCCGACAATGTGGGAGAACCCTTTCAAGTTCATTACAAGTCACATACAGTTCACAGAAGTCTTATCATGTTTAATCCTCATAGCCTATTAGCCTTTGGTACCATGAACCTATTTCACATAAATTTACCAAAGAGCGGGACTCCAATGCATGTTGCTGACGATTTGTGGGAATAATTTAAAAAAAAATTATGATTTCAATCCCATTCCCAATCGCTTATGTAGGGTGACGCTGGAAGTTCCTATCGTGCTCAGTGCGGGTTTGCTAAACAAGCAAGGTGGAATCCAACACCAAACTCTACTACTATTACGAACCAATGAAGTTGCATTTTCAACCAAGAAAAACTATCAGATCCAACATTATTAAGCCAATTATGATACCCAATATACCTATGAACACCCGAAATAATACCCTCATGGGATATTTTTGGTTGTTATAGGCATTGATCATCGGGTATGATCAGAAAAGTTCTTACAATATCATTTCCTCGACTTGGTTTTGAAATTCAATGGCACATTGTTATTTGTTGGCAAGATTTGAAAGACTTATACAATTTTGATCAATTAATTGAACCTTTGTTGTCACTAGCTTCTATGAAAGCAAACCCAAACCTCCTAATCATTCACAATAGTTACTTTAACTTTGCTCTTCGTAGTGTAATGTTTACAAAGGCATATGTATCCCGGTTCACTACACTTGCCTAAATGTTCTCAGGAGCCTGTCAAGTATGTTGAGGTCCCCTCAATATGGACAAACTATGGATTGGATATCTCTGCCCGAACAAGATCCAACAAATTGGGGATTCCACTGAAGACAGGATCTCTTACATTTCAATGACTGCTCAAGATGAGAATAGAACCCTCTTTCTAGCGCCTTTGATAGAGAAGTAAATGTATCTTACCTTTGCTACTTATACTGCTTCTACAATGATATCTATATACATAAATTCTATGTTTTGTACAGTAATCCTTGGCATTCGGTTGCAATTCATAAGACTACAAACACAATTTATTGGTTGGATTAACTCCACCTACCATCCATCTATTCATTTGTGGAAATTTTATATAAGGCTTTAGGTGGAGTTTGCTCAACATCCACCAAACCATTGCAAGTGATTTAAATTAAGGTAGCACACACAATCATTTCTTAATCATACTATTTATATATATGTCAACTACATACTCCATGTTAACTGATACTTTATTGAATGCAGTTCAAAAAAATGTAATTAGGAAAGCGGTTACTACACCTTCTGCAATGTCATCATATGTCTTCTACAGTTCGAAGGCAATGCACTATAATAAGTGGGAATCGATTATTTACATTCACGTGCATATATATATATATATATATATATATGTATGTATGTATGTATGTATATGTATTAATTCTTCATATATTACTAATTACAATCCTCTCAAACTATCAACATATAGCATTTATCCTTTCCGTCTAGGTGTTAACATACCACACAAAACCATACACGAGAAACCAAATGAATAATTACCGAAGCAAACTCGCTCAATATATCTATATTGTCCACATCGAAAGCATATATAAGAATACCCTTAACCGAGGTAATTAAGTGAATGTATATGACAGTTTGGAAAAATCCTTACATGGGTAATTACCATTTTTTGTACTAGTTTTGCAATTTTAGTATGCAGTTCACAAAACCCACAATGCCTTCAATTGACCAATGCAACAACATATATGTTAAAAAATTTCAATATTGTTGTATAAAGATGTGTATCTCTATTGGTCATTGAATGTGGACTGCGAGGTTCTTCTTTGAATATAAATACTACAATTTAACATCTACCAAAATTATTTTCGACTTCAGAAAGTTTGAGAATCACTGCCCAGATAAAATTTCTGGTGTAATGGAAAACCCTCTATTAAAGGAAGCAATCAAAGGCGGTTCCTTTGATTTTTGAGAAATCACTTTTAATTAGGGTCTGAATTAAGTTCAGAATTCGGAACTACCCTTCCAACTCACCTTTTCATTTTAAAGGAGGTTCTAAATCGTTTAAAGGCTATTTTGCTTTTAATGAAAATCGATTAAGGGGTTCTAATGTAGAACTGTTTTTAATAGGATGTCTTTTTGGCCCAATAAACCCATTGACTTAGGGTTTCACCCTTGATTTTTTTTCCTTCCTCCTCCATAAAAACACAAGGCACCTTTGTTTCTTTTCTCCAACGGCAGCATCGATCTCCTTCTTCACCATTCGCCATACTTTTCCCTCCAGCGGCACCGATCTTTGCCCTTCACCGATCTCCATCTTTGTCGTTCACCGCTCACCTCCACTAGTACCACCGCTCACCCTTTTCTCCAAAGGTGGCTCTTTGCTCTCCATCTTCACCCTTCGATAAACCAATTGGTTCCCCTCCCATCGCTCATCACCACACGTCAACTGTGGCACCATAAGCTCCACTGGTACCACCGCCGCTCACCTACTCATCATGGTTTGATTTTATCTTTAGGTTTCTAGGGTTTGGTATAAACGTTTCATATTGATATTGTGTTGTTGAAGATGGTGTGATATTGCTATTACCTAGGGTTTTTTTGGTAGGAGATTGATGATGTTGGTAAAAATGTTTGTTGTTCCTCTCCTTCAAAATGTGCTTCAGGGCTTCCGGAAACCTCTAAATATTTTATGGATTTTTTTTCATAATCGCCGATACAGGTTCCGAAGTTAAAAATAAATCGAAACCAAATTAAAGGTAGTTTTTTAACCGCCTGTGATCATGCAAGCAGGCATCTGAAAAGTTTCATTCATGGTTCAATAAAAATGCCTTTAATAACCAATATCTCCACTAGTGTAAACACTAATACAATTAAACAATATCAATTCTGAAATGGACGCCGACTTTGTGAAGAACAAAAATATGGGATGCTAGATGATGTTTACGACAACGGAACCAAATTTACCGACACATAATCCAATTTCATAAGATCAACCTACAGTACTGCTAAACACGAATACTAACATTTTCCGATATCGAAAGATAAGTCCAGAAAAATCCAACGCATCCCACAATAGTTTGACTTCCAAATTTAGAATAATTTTACCTCCGCAATCAAATGAAAGTGTTCCGAACTCAGAAAAATAGACTGCAAAAAGAAAATTTAAAAACACGGCATTCGAAGGCGTCGTTGATTGGGATACACTACAATAACTGTTCAACCACCCTCCAACATAGGGGTAGGAATAGCAGTGGTTCTAGACACAGTGGTTTAGATCAGGCGTCCTACTATCTCTTTCACTGCAATGAATGATCCTTTTTTGCACTAGTATATGAGTGTGAGAGAACAGATGGAGCTTTATAAGGCTCCGCTATGGCTGAAGTGCCATGTGGGTGAGTCATACGTGGTGGTGATTTACTTCGTTAAAAGGGAAGAAGGAGAAGAATAGAAAATTCTTCTATGATTAGGTTTATTTTTAAAATATGTCAAAAAGGACTAGATAAATTCCCCTTTTCAACACTAGTTAGAATTTAATATCCATTCTGGAAAAAATATCATTTTATATTAATTACTTCTGTAAAATGTTTATTCTAAACCTACAAGTGAATAAGATAACTGAAAGAGTAAATTTTCCATGGTGAATCATATACTACTACTTAGAATAAATAGAGTAAAAAGGAAGGCTGGTACTAGTATAACTCCAGTCTAGTCAACAACTCTATCCATAACAAATCTAATCTAATCAGATACTTAACTTATTCTAATCCCCCCTTAAGCAAAGCGTTGGATGCTCAATAATGCAAATCTTGGATCGGAAGAACTCGAACAACGGACCAAAGAGCCCTTTGGTGAAGATGTTCGCAATCTGAAGAGCAGTAAGAGTATGAGTAACACGCAGCTTGCAAGAAGCAACCCCTCTCGAACAAAGCGACAGTCGATGTCGATGTCGATGTGTTTCGCCTGCTTGTGAGCAACTAGATTCTGTGCCAAGAAGATACTGCTACTGTTGCCACATAATAGTAACGGAGATCCAGCAAGTGGGGAATGAAGATCACCAAAAAGATATATCAGTCAAACAACCCCAGAAACGGTGTTGGCAAGTGCACGATACTCAAACTCAGTACTTAAACAAAAAATAGTGGGCCATTTCTTAGCACTCCGGGAAACAAGGTTTCCACCAAGAAAGACGACATAACCATAAGTGAATCGTAGGGTCTCTAGAAAATGAGTCCAATCAACATCAAAGTAACTCAGAACCTCAGGAGAACTAGCGAATCGAAAAGCAAGACTAAAATGCAGAGTACCTCAAACATATCGAAGAATCTAAGTAACCACAAAAAAAGGATCGTCACAGGGATCTGAAGATACTGACTGACTGTGTTAACTGTGGATCCCAAGTCATGATGATTAATCATCAGATACTGCAGAGCATTAACAAAAGAGCGATAAAGTGTCGAATTCTGAAATGCAGGACTGGTGGAGCTGTGGAGCTGCGATCCTGGAAATAATGGAGTGGAGACTGGAGTAGCATCTGACATCCCGGTACGAGTGAGAATATCCCTGACATACTTAGCTTGGCTAAGAAGTAATTCTGAGGGTGAGGGTGTAACTTCAAATCCAAGAAAGAAGTGAAGAGTGCTCAAATCCTTAAGGACATGTGAACTCCTGATGCGTCCAGTCGATGAACTGTTTTAGCAGAGTCGGGTCATTACCCGTAAAGATGATGTCATTAACGTAGACCAATAGGTACAACACCGAGGATCCCCGAGACAGAACAAATAGAGAAGTATCAGCAGAACTGCAGATACACTTGAGCTGAACCAAATAAGTACTAAACGGCTGGAACCAGGCTCACAGAGCTTGCTTAAGACCATAAATAGCCTTACGCAAGCGACAAACATACTCTGGGTGAAGCAGATCCTTGTACCAACAGATTCTTCCATATAAACAGGAACATCAAGAACACCATTAAGAAAGGCATTATTGATATCAAACTGATGAAGAGACCAATAGTGCACCGTAACAATAGCTAAAATAGTGCGAACTATGGATCCTTTTACCACTGGACTAAAGGTGTGATCAAAGTCTAAACCTAGAACATATGAGAAACCTTGCACCACAAGTCTAGCTTTATAAGGCTCAACAATTCCATCTGGTTGATACTTAAGTTGGTAAACCCATTTGGAACCGATAAGGTTGACGTTTGAAGGGCAAGTCATCAAATCCCAAGTTCGTTATCCATGAAGAGCTTCCATATAGTCATCCATGGTAGAAACCAAAGCCTAATCCTGAAGAGCAGTTCAATAATCAGTGGACTCATACTAAGCAAAAAAAAGGCAGTAGTAAGAGTGAGCAATGATATCGAAATAATCGTTGTGCTGAATAGCCCCAATCGTTAATCAAGTAGTCATCTAATGAGTGTGAGATAGAGGTGGATAGACCAAAGGTGCAATCCGGCCGTCAAAGTGGCCAGTGAGGTGGTCAGAAAACTGGGTGGGATGATCGACAGACAGGTGACCGGTCGATGGCGAGATGAACAAAGAAGGATGCATCAGAACGTCCACTCGATGGTCTGAATCCGCAGAGCAGACATGACATGGTTCCATAGCCGGTGAGGACAATAGCATCGATGAGCCAAGAGGGCTGGCAACTGAAGTGAAAATCCAAGCAGGAGGAGATGCCACTATGCAAGAAGCGGGAATATCAGTTGATGCATAAGTGGGATACAAGAAAGTAGAGATATCCTAAGAGAACAGAGATACTGAAGTAGAACCATCACCATAAGGGAAGGAAATGTCTTCAAATCGAGCATGTCCGGTGACAAATATCTTTCCAGATGTAGGATTCAAACATCAATATCCCCTGTACTGGGAGCTATACATGTACCCAATAAAGACACAAGCAAACTGTACATGTACCCAATAAAGACACAAGCAAACTGCGAGTTTGTGAGCTGCATATAGACTAAGATAAGGATACACACGACAACCAAATACATGGAAGTTCATGTATATAGGAACTCGGCCATGAACAAAAGTGGGCGGCCGATTTATAGTATAAGCGACTGCACCAAAGGTGTGAGGCTAGAGAGAGGGACATGAGAGTGGTGTAACATAGGCAGACCCATCTCAGCAATATGGAGGTGCTTGAGCTCATTCCAACCATTCTGCTTAGTAAATATTCAAGCGCGTGTTCTCCACGCGTAGGAGGAGCTGGAGCACGTGGATCCTACTCGCAGAGGGAGAGTTGGCGCGAGTATGGTCCATCGTGCATGTTACTCACATGTGCATGTCAAGACGCGCGTGTATAGCCTGGCGCATGTGGATCTCACATGTTACTCACAGTCGCTGGAAGTCGAGACGGCTGACGGTGATGAAGTTGAACTCGCCGGATAACCGGTACTGCATGTGCATTTAGGACTAAAGAAGAACATTATTGACCGAAGAAGATTGTTGACCGGTCGGAGAAGAACACCGCTGAAAATTGCTAAACTGAAGGAAGTTGTCTATTTTGAGATACTGGAGAAGAAACTGTCTGAAGCCAATGGAAATACGTAGGAGAAGAAGGTATCAATCGGAGCCTATGGAAACGCTGCGTTATAGCAGCCGGAAATACGAAGAAGGCCATTGAATAGGAGGTTGCTGGTAATTGAGCAAATCGTCGGAGAAACGGAGAGGACTCGACAGAGACCTGAGGACGACGCTGAGAAGAGTTGCAGCCGAAAAATGGAAGACTAGAGTCTGGAGACATGCCGGAGATTTTTCGAGAATTGATCAAAACTTGGACAGAAAAGGGATGCTGGATAATAGGATCACTGACTGCCGGAAGGTGCCTTGAAGTTGCCTGAACTTGACCAAAAGTTTTCCGGAAAGGAGGGAGAGGAAGGAGACCGGAAAACATAAAATGTAAATTTAGGGTTTAGGGTTTAGGATTAAAACCTGCTCTAATACCATGAAAGAGTAAATTTCCCGTAATGAATCATGTATTAGTGGTCAGAATAAATAGAGTACAAAAAGAAGACTAGTACTAGTATAACTCTACTCTAGTCAACAACTCTATCCATCACAAATCAAATCAAATCAGATACATGACATATTATAATAAAAACACTTTTATGTGACACTTTTCTCTTAATAACCATAAATCATGATTCAGAAACATAAATAGAATAATTTATATATTTAAATTGTCAATTTTTTGGGAAATACCGTCTTTCCATAGTCTTATGGAACGATGGGGTTTAATTCGAATAATAAAAGGTAAAAGGTCTTAGTTGCAATATTAAAAATTTATTATGAAACATGTATTAGTTATGAAATTTATAGCCCGATTCATGCAACCCAAAAATTTTATCTTAATTTTTTCCAATTTGCACTTTAAACCTTGATCTTTCCATAACTTTGGAAAGACCGTATTTCAAAACACGAACTCATTTAAATTTTATTACTAACGGGAAATTGAAAAATGAGATGTGCTTATTAATTTATAGTCTGTCTCTTGAAAGACGGTCTTTCCAAAGTCATGAAAGACCAAGGTTTAAAGTGCAAATTAGAAGAAATGAAGATAAAAATTTTAGGTTGCGGGAATCGGATTATAAAATTTAGAACTACTACACGTTGCATAATAAATCTTTAATATTGCAACTAACACATTTTACCTTTAATTATTTTAATTAAATCTCGTTTTTCCATAAATTTATGGAAAAACAATGTTTTCCAAAACTTTGCCATTAATTTAAGAGTCCGTCTCTTGAAAGACGGTATTTCCATAAGTTATGGAAAGACCAAGGTTTAAAGTGTAAATTAGAAGAAATTAAGATAAAATTTTCGGGTTGTATG
>JAULKM010117504.1:0-21630 GCA_032355605.1 Rubia tinctorum | reverse complement strand
ATTTATCTAGCATTCATCAAATCATCAACCATATTAGAAGCTCTAATTCATGCCTTTGGATTTCATATCAAAAGAAATGAGAATTAGCTACTTTCTCCAAATCCTAACACATAATCATGCAAGCAATTCATATACTCAAACTTCCAATACAATTGTATTCAACAACCAAATTCAAAGCACAATAAATGCACAATAGAGAAAGCATTAGATAGATAGTAATGATTCTCAAGACATGGATAAGGAAGCTTCAATTCATTGTTCCCAAGGGGATTAGTAACCTAGATAATGAAAAAACACAACTAATCTACAAAAACTAAGAAAAGAATAAGAAGAAACTAGTGTTTCAAACCCAGAAAATCGCAGGAAGAAAAAGTGGTTATGAAAAGATAGGATAGGGTTTTGTATTTATAGTAGAAAATAAGGAAAGATTCCTGGCCACCCGTCTGTCGCGACTCGAGACGAGACCGTCGCGAGTCGCGATGGAGCATATATTTAGCATCTTAATTTATTTCTTCTCCTTGTCTCAAGTCCTCCTCTTCAGATCACTTTTCTTTAATCCTTCTAGTCTTCAAAGCTTAAAAGAAGGTCTTCAAATATTCAAAGATAGTTTTCAAAGTCTTCGGACATTTTCCTTTTCACACAAAATCCCATAGAAAAGTAATAAAAGCGTAAAGTCGCTCCTAACTTATCTGAGATAATTTCAAGACAAAATGCCACATTTAGAGCACAAAACTGTACAAAAGTGAATCCAAAAGTCTCCAAAATAACCGTATTTAATGGACACATCACTTCTACAGAGTCTTATCAATCTCGTACATAGATATTGGTGGGGAGGGTGGTGAGACTCCATTAAGGGCACCACCTATCCGCACTCACCTTCTTCCAGGCTTCCTCAATGAATTATGCATTTTTGGGGAACAACTTGCGATTTTTACCAAAATTGTGCAAGATTTTAGCTTGCGGTTGGAGGGATACATTTACAATTAGAGGAGTTCAGGACTTGGTTGGACTCTATGGAGGGCACCATGCAAGTTTGGGGATCTATATTGGACTTCATCGAGCGTGAAGTGAAAGAGGAATTCGCTATTGCAGATGAGAGGGCGGATGTCAAAGAGGAGGCTATTGAGAAATTGATCGAGAGATTCCATATCTCAAGGCTTGATGGTTTTCAAGATGTTATTCCCATTGAGAGTAAAGAAATGAGGCATGAAGAAAGAAAGAGGAGGAGTGAGACAAGGCGTTTGAGGACGGACCCTTCGTGGTCACATGAGTGAGTTTCACTACTTTTCATTTCCTCACTAATGATTTCTATCTTTTCATTGCATTTGGGACAATGCAAAACTCAAGTGTGGGGGAGGATGTCGTGAAACACTTAGGAGTTTTCATCTCAAGATTCCTTTGTGCTTTTGATGTCATTTTGATTGTGGATTTTTTATGTACTTTGGTGAAGTGTTTTGATCGATAGGGTGTTATCTCTTTGTTTGGGAGCTGTTTTGGGAAGAACTATTTGGTGCTATAATTTTATGTTTTGCATTATCTTCATTTAGTATGAAGCCCACCTTTGTGGAATTTTATGCTACACTATTTTTTTGAAAAAAATGATAAAAATATATACCCGACTAAGTTGGAAACCCTAAAGGGAAACTTGGGCAAAAATGGGAAGAAATCCCGGATAGGTCGAAAGATGGAGTCGGAGTTCAACAAGGTCAAAAATGGAGGGCATCGTCAACCAGCTGAACTTAACGGTGGGTTTGAAGCAGCAGCCGACACGTGGCTATCACACCTAACACAGGCCGTGCCAGCCAACACAGGCCGTACCAGCCAACACAGGCTGTGCCATGCCCCTTTGGCACGGACCGTATTGAACAAATCAGACGTTGTTTATTAAATTTCTCTAGTGGCTAAGTACGGATGCGGACCACGCCGTTTCACATGGTCCACATTATTTCAACTTCAAAATGCAAAGACTAGCCCACAAGGTGTGAAAAACAGCACAACCTGCGCCGTTAAACTGAGCAAAAAGTGTTTCTAGCCAACATGCCGAGCCAAACAATACGGGGCGATGATTATAATTTCAAAACGAGGCTCCAGCTGACGTCCTGTGCTAGCACAAGGTAACACGGCCTATGCCAGACCGTTCAGGCCGTGCCAGCACAAGGTTGCACGGCCTATATCAACACGAAGCGAACTGGAAGGCACGAACCGTTCCATTTTTCGTTGGCGAGTCAATTGCGACCGATAGGGTTTTTTGCCTCTTTTAGTCCTTTTTCAAGGCCCAATTCCATACTATTATATATATAGACCTATGTCCACTAGGATTGATTTTTATGCTCATTTTAGATTCTTAAGAGTAGAGTAGAAAGAGAAAAGACCTCTTCCTTCTCTCTAAAATATTTTCTCTTCTCCTCTTTATTTTTCTTTTACCCAAAGGCATTGAATCCAATGAAATATTTGGGATTAATGCTTAGAGAATAGTCAATTAACTTGGGGTTTATATTTGTATTCATGATTTGGTGTTTATTTTGTAAGATTCCTTAGATCTACCTAATTCTATGTGCTTATAATTATTATGGTTGCGTGTTCTTCATGTTCTTATTAATTGCATGATTGTCACACTAAGACTAGTACACACCGTAGTCTACTTTCATGTTGGCGCAATTATTGATATCCCTCGGGGGAGAAACCTAGATGCGCTTCGGGTAATGATAATCCGGAATCATATGGGTATGTGCATGTGGGTTAAGGAGTCAACGTTATGATCGACCATACACTAGTCTTAGTCGGCAAATTGGCCCAAACGGTTACAGTGAGAGATAGAAATAGTAGCAAACTAGGGTTAGCGTTTTGCAACCCTAGACTTATTGATAAGGTGTTTCACCTCCTTTTCCATTTTAGTCCTAGGGAGAAGCATTCGTGGTGTAGTTTTTGGGACGTAACAACACGTGGTAGATTTAGATCTGCACAGCAGGCAGGGCCGTTGTTGCACTCCCCTAATTAAGGAGGCGATGTTGATTTAAATGTGCACTCTACATGAAAGGTATGGGGAAGTGTTGACCATTAACCACACCACGTGTGATAAGCACAAGAATAGACTTGTACAACTTTTATGTGATGGAATCTAGGATCGAAAAAATACCGATCATGTTATGCATATACTCTCCGATGCTAGTTTATATAGTTTATTATCTTGTGATTTTCATTCTAGTATTTGTTAGTAAACCCCCCTCCCCCCCAAAGTCTGTTTTAGCAATACTATCTATATGTGGCACATGATCGCGGTTGTGTGTAGTTGACTCTTAGATTCCTAACATTTCTGTGGACGACTCCAGTCTTTCCACTGTCAATCCCATAGGTAGTATAGTAGTAGGAACAAGAGCAAAAATATAAATAATTATATTTGATCACGTCCCCCTCTTGGTTTAGTGAGTGCATTCTTCCGTGAAATGGATTGTGTGTTTATTAAGTGACTCCGGGAGGGGACGGGTCAACAGCCAAAACTATTGCATGTCAATTTAGATTGACCCAGTAAGGTAACACAAAATAACATGAGCTTTCCTAGAAAACAACATCATCCTATGGCCCGCTCAGGAAGGCAAATAAATCTAGACAACCAACTCAATCCACGATTGTTTTTGGGAGTAAAAAACGTTGAATTCCTGAACCACAATAGACTCTGCCAACTTTTTTTTTAAATGAGGCCGGAGTGAGGTATAGCCGGTGGTTGCATCGGAAGTTCACTCAAACAAGAGTGGTGAATCCAGAATCCGTAATGAATTTGAATTTTGATTATTTCCCTCAGTAGTTTCATCCCCATTACCTGACTCTGATTATCACGAACTACCCAACCCACCATGACGAGGTAATTCAATTTTATGCTAATTTAGGACATGATCCTATTAACCCTAGTGGTATATGGTTAATGGAATGTCTGTGTCTGTTACTAAATTTGTTATCAAAGAAGTGCTTAGGTAACATTACAAATATCCAATCAACTTACACCGTAACAAATCTGATGGACTGTATGAGGTCTACCAGCAACAATCATGGCCAGGGAATTCAAACAATCAATCAATATATCCGGTACAAATGGCCAAAACCTATTTTGAGTTGACGGGTGAAACACCGGGACAAGCTGAGACACGTGATTTGGGACAGCTAAATGTGGAGCAACGTTAAGTGTTTGAGTGGATTTTTATGAACACATTACCCTCTGGTGGTCATACCTGTGAACCAACAATAGGTAAGTTTAATGTTGTTCTACTACATTATGGAAAAGAAGCCTACTGACACCAGTTTCACAATCTTGTCATACAAGTTGAATGCGCTATATATAAGTAATAAAGAATTTCCATATAGTGGATTGATTGCAAAGATGATTAGGAATAAAAGAGTGATAATATTTTATCGGCCCCAACCATTGGAATACTAGGATCGAAGTTGAATTGATAACAAACTTCTGAAAGTTGATCCGGAGAGCAAAAATTACCAGCTCAAGAACGGGGTAAGTGTTAGCCGAAGGCATCTCAAAAGGTCTTGAGAAGGTGTGGCTAGTAGTTCGTCATTAAAAGCTTGATAACAAGGTCATATGGAATTTCCATTTCAAACATGACTTTGCTAATATTTATGTGACATTTTAGGTAAGAGAGACAGGTTGTATTTAGGGTCGTGAAGTTGTTAGAATACTTTATAGGACAAATGAAGGCCGTAAGAAAATATTTTTCAAAGTTCAAAGCACAGGAGTAAGGCTATCATTCCAAAGGAATTCATGTTCAACCTCCCAATGATGACTATGAATTTAGATATAGGATCATTCCCGACTCAAATGTAGATGATAAGGATTCATATGAGACCCCTCTGTTGATGTCCCCCCTCCAACACCTTAGAAATATGAGTTTCATAGATTCGAATAACAGTTAGTTTCATTTTTCTTCTCATTATAGATGTTTTCTTCCCATGTTTTATCAGCTCTCGCTAGACAGCCTGAATTCTCCACCACTTAATAGAAATCCACATGTTACATCCAAATTAAATGGATAAAAACTTGACACAAGTGGTAACAACTTCCCGAAGGACAAAAAAGACGGTGTAGAGAAGGAATAATGGTTGGTTTGAATGCACATTGCTTTTCACTGAGGAATGCGAGGTCAGTTACAATAAATTATATTATATCTGCTAAGATGTCAGATTCATACGGTATTCAAAAAATGATATATCAACTTAGGCTCGTCTGATGTGATTTGTAAATTTGAAAATCAACGTCTCAAGGAATTACTGCGTGTAACAGATATGGTATATATTTATGAGGTTTAGCAATTCTATGCAAAATTTACCAAATGGGGAGGTGGTTCGTACACTACCAAGGTAAACATTAAGATTTTGTAGTTAACCCTTGAACAACTAATGCATTTTTGGATGTAAACTATAAAAGTCCTAATGACATTTACCTGGCGAATTTGGATGACCCTCTAGACATATACCATGTCAATAAGTGGTCGTATCATGTTGACCCCTATTTTTTGGATCTTGTTACACAAGGTCCATTGTATTTCGGCTATGGGGAGAATGATTTGGATAAATCTAAGTCATATATGATACAATTTATGATTATTGAAGAAAGGATCATGTACGAGATGGTTGTAAATTACCAACAGAAAGTCACATCTCCGAACCAACAGTCACAACTATCATTTTATTTTAATATGTCATCCAAGGGATACAAATCAATCTCCGGTACAATATTTTGCATCACGTGGGAGATTCAATCGTGAACTCTAAGAAGCGTGTGGAGAAATTGCCTTATGAAAGTCTCATTACTCGGATCTTAAAACAACATGACCAAACCATTGCTTTAAGGAACCAGGAGATGCAGTGCAAGTTGTAAGACAGAAGTACTCCACCACGGGAAGTAGGAACTAAAAGCCAATAACGACAACAAAAGGCCACATGACGTCGAGCCAGTTTTGTAACTGTAAAAAAATATCAGTGTATTATCGTTCACAAACATTGTCATTTTTCGCCATAATGTCATTTTTGGTGGAACAGGTGAAAAATAACTTGTGTCATTTTTACTGGGACTGAAGAAGTATTAATTATAAAATGTCTTTATCAAAAGGTTAGGTGTTATGATACAAGACTTTGTCAAGTGCAAATATATTTAATAAAATTGAATGGTAAATGAATGAGTGAAACAAGTGAAAGGAGAATGTATAACCTAGCAAAAATGACATAGTTGACTTTTTAGAGTCAAACTAACCCAATTTTTACCATTTTATTCTATTATTATATAGGTAAAACTATTATTATACAATTTATTATTGAATTCGCTATAATTTATATATCTAGATTATTATCTTTTAATAATTTTTTAGAAGTATAAATAAAGATATTAGTATTTAAATTTTAATGTAGCTGAATGCAAAAGTCATGTTTAGTCAATTCTGATGGGATATAGGGAAAATAGTCTTTACTATATTTTTGAATTTCAGTTTAGAAAAACATACTTAAATAAATAAATTGTGGAGCTACTAGTATAACGTACGTAAGGTGTTATGATTATACTAATTAATAAAAATAATAACTTTTTAATACATCTCTATGTCTCATATATACTGAACTCCACACTTATTTTTGGACAGTGAACACTATCAAATTTTGACCACATTTGTAAAAAGATATATAAACAATAATACTATAGTATGAGATATTGTTGGATTTATCGTAATAATTAGTTTCTGAATATTAATTTTTTATTTACCAATATTATACGTAATTAAACATATTACTCCCTCTGTCCCAGTTCAAGCTGCACACTTTTTGGTCAACTTTCTCATACCATGTTTGACCATAAATTTGAACCAGTATATAGATACAAATATCATTATGTGAGATATCATTGGATTCCTTGCATGATGTATTTTCTAAACATCAAATTTTAATACACTATTATTATACATAAATAAAGATATCGTTGGTCAAACATGGTCTGAGAATGTTGACCAAAAAGTGTGCAGGTTGAATTGGGACAGAGGGAGTAACAGTAAAACATATATTTTTTTTAAACCGCAAAAAAAGTTTGAGACGTAGGGAGTACGAAAAGTGAAAACAAGGGGAAGTAACCTTTTCCAAATCAAGCTTCGTTGCAGCATCATGGTGTGAATCTGTGTTCTTTATTTATTATCAACAATGTGAATGGAAACATACGTGGCCCAGAGTCAAACCGAGCTAGTATACGATACGGGGCATAATAGAAAAGTGGAGTGAACTCATGAATCATGATGTAGCCGGCTGACGAATGAATGGTGATGTATCACCTGATGACGCCTCCCCTAACACACACACACGCACCCACCAATAATGGAATGGCGGCCCTCTTTTTCGCTTATCTTGTGGTCCCAAGTCAAGAGGGTCTCCTCTTTTCTCTTGACAACACAAACTTTATTTTGTCACATGGATTTATTGATAAAAATGAGACTATAAATACCAAGTTCAAAAGACTTGTTCTGCAGAATACTTCCAACCTATGGAAAGAGCTCACAGTAATGCTTCAACTCCCAAAATGGAAAGAAAGATTATAGAGAAAAACAGGAGGAACCAAATGAAGAGCCTCTTCTCCAAGCTTTATTCTCTTATCCCAAGTAACACCTCCAAGGTTAGTTATCTGCAATTTCAATCATGTCTAAATACGCTGTCTGCAATTTCAATCATGTCTAAATACGTTGTCTAAAATTTCATCGCGTGTGTTGGTGATATGGTAGCAGGAAGGTATGCCTCCAGTGCCGGATCAGATAGACGAGGCTCGGAAGTATATTGAGAGTTTGCAGAAGAAGTTGGAGATGTATAATGAAGAGAAGGAAAGGCTGTTGTATGGGAAAAGACCCAAGAGTTCAAACTCGAAGCTTACAAGCGTGGAAGTTCATGAGATGGGACCTAATATGGATGTGGTGCTGTTAAACGGGCTGCAAGAACATGCTTCATTTTGTGCCATCGTTCGCCGCCTCTCCGGCCAAGGCTTCGACGTGGTCAATGCAAACTTTTCCATCAATGGCAATTCCATGCTACAAATAAGTTATGAAAAGGTTGGAATTGGGAATACTTTCTACTTTAGCTGTATATGGCAAGTTGAAATGCTAATTCATCTGTTGTTCCTACTTGAACACAGCAAGGTGGGAAGGCAACATTAGCAAGGGGCGACACTTCTGCAGTTTCAACAAGGCTGAAAGAAGTGATTTACGGGTTTTCTCAGTGTGGTGATGATCAAGTGGAAACCAGGCTGGACTTGTGGGATTACGAAATTGAAACTGATTTTGTAGTTTTACCCTCCCAGTTTCTTCATCTCGTGCCAATTCAAGACTATTGCTACCTGCGACAGCAGTAATAATTTACATATAATATGTTGCGGTTTTGCAAGAATGAACCTAATTACGTAAGAAAATTAAACTGTTGTCTGAATTACTTGAAGTACTAATTAGATTGTACAATTATTGAGGCCTGAGATTAAAGATCTGTTTTTTTTCCTAAAAGAAATCGCATTCATTAAAGCTTGCGTATAAGCACGAGTAGTGGAATGACAATTTAGAGAATTTGCAGCAATACGCTCCTTACTTAATTCATCCCTCGGTACCTACGTGAATTATTATTTTTGAAAAAGTTGCCGGAGTTGACCAATTTCATCGTTGGCAGTACTTGCGGCTCTTGCCAATGATCTTTTTGTTGAGGGCTTTCTGTTTCTGCTACGATGTCCACATATTTTGTCCATATATGCATCCTGCTAGTGTGATGTGCTACATTGTTCGAGTGTGCTATATTGATCCATATGTGAGGTTGTTTCTGCTGATTCTGGAACACTTTTGAGTTTCTTTGGATCCATATTTACCGAGATGTTGTGCATTGAGAGGCTTATTGCGTCCATGTCTGGAGCTGAGTCTAGCTATTCCCAAAACCAGGTGATTCAGTCTTTTGGTATGAAATCAAACCCTAGCACAGATGTCCTCCAGCCGCAGGGCATTGGAGAAAGAGATGTTGTGTGTACTTTGCAGCTCGATCTTTACAGAAAATGCAATTTGGAGAGTTTTTTATGCATTCGAGAAAGAGATGTGTGTCCTCCGCAGCTCGATCGTTACAGAAAATGCAATTTGGGGAGTTTTTTATGCCCCAGCGGTAAAGGTTGAATCATGTTGGTAATGCATTATGCAGTACTCAAGCAAACATCAATATTTTCCTGGGAAATGGGATTTTCCAGAATTATATATAGCCTTATCCACCTTAAACCCTAACGGATTTTGGTCTAAAAACATTTTGGCCCCAACGAGAATAGAAGACAAAATGTCAATAATAGACTAAACAGAAGACATGTTATACCGTCGGGTCGGAGGCATCTCCGCCCCCGGGACCCCCAGGCCAGGGTTCGCTCCGCCTCCCTGGACCCCCCGACTCGCTGACCGGGCAGCGAGACTCCCGTCCCAACCTGTCAAAATGGCTAATACGTATTCAATGCATACCAACGTGTAAGGTTATGTGCTAGCTTAATAACATAGAAATTCCCAAATCTGTGATGCACCTAGGCTTTAAATCCCCAGTGATCCTGCAGATACTGGTTAACTCTCCATCCGTTGTAGTCCTATCATCCCATCAAGACAATAGCCTAAAACACAATTTTCCTCATATTGCAAGGCCTCATTTATTTCGTCCTCTAAAATGAGAACCTACACACCAATCCTTTAATGCCTGTAGCTGTCTTGATAAAAAAAATTCTGCGCTTCCAGCTCTCTGCCATCCTCCCGAAACTCCGATCCCTGAAGTGTGAACGATGTTGACGAGTCCGCATGCAAAATTCTCCCATTCATCATTCTAAATTTTGTTGCTCGCTCTACTTAAGTTCGTTGGTTATGAATGTTGTGGGGTTTTGAGGCTTGGAAATTTAACCACATTTTGTAAAAACATTGGACAAGTGTGCTATAAGAAGAGTCTTCACATGTTCTCTCTTCCATTTATAACTAGTTGAGCTGAATTTGAAACGTTGTTTCCCTTGAGACACTACCTTTTAGAAAACAAACCTGTAATGATTGTCTCTAGCTACCCCCCTTCCTTTAGAGCTGTTCTTTGGGGAAAGTATTCTGATTCTTTTTTCAAATCCGTTGCCTTCATACCTATTTGCCACCCCCTGCAGCTACTGCCCTTCCTCCGTTGTGCCTGGCACCTATTTTTATTTAGTTGACCTTATTCTTATTTATTGAACTCCTGATTAAGGTGTTTTGTTAGTTAACCTATGTGTCTCTCTTAATCCTTCAAATATGTCTTAGATCTTCTCTTGTTTTTAGGATTTAGCATTTAATCTGCTACGCACACATGATTGTTTTTCGTCCAAAAATAGGGTTCGCATCACAAAAAAAAATAAAAATTCTGGGCCTCCATTTTCTATCCATTTTCATACGATGATAGGCCAAGTGCTCAGGTCACATCTACTGAGAGATTAAAGATCTGAAAAGAGAGAAAACTTGATCCGGGGTTTTGTTTCAAACACTAAATTTGGTTTTAATGTAGTGAGCCATTATAAAAAAAAATTCTAATGCAAGTAAATAAGAATCTGTGGTCTGTGTCAACTATCATCATAAATGTGTGATACCCATGGAAGCAAATAGGATTATACATATTCTATCAAAATTAAGATGCATAATATTGTATAATAGAGTATCAAATAAGAATGTGATATTATAATATGTAATGTAATGATAATTTAGCTTTTAAATTATTAATTATATTTAGATTATAAAAAATATCATTAATATTTTTGGAATAATATAAAACAAATAAATAAAATTATTGTTAAAGTATAAATCATTAAAGAAAATAAATTATAAATTAATTGAGAAAGAAAAAATAAGGAAAAGGAAGAAAGGGCCATTCAACCCTTTTAGTTAAGTTTATTTGGTTTCAATCCTTTCACCCCAAAAACAAAATAAAAGAAAAGCAACATAGCTAAACCCTGGTTGCAAAAACGTAAAAAGAAGAAAGAAAAGAACAAAACTGAGAAGAAAAGGAAAGAAGAAGAATGCGGGGAAGAAGAGATATGGACAAGGAATCCCAGAATTCCATAGGCAATATACGAAAAAATGATGAGGGAGAGAGGTGAATTTTCGACGAATTGAGCAATCATAGTAAAAGAAGGCCAGCTGTAACAACGTACAATAGAAATGGATGCGAACGTGAGAGGGATCAAACCCAATTCACCAACGGATTAGGATGAAATCAAATTAATAGCCGCCTCAGTTTCATGTATAAATAGGGTGTAGGATATCCATTTTTGAGCATCCTCAATTCTTTATTTAGACGTTTCTATGTTTTCTTAGATTTCCAAAATCGTTGAGTCATAGAAGAATTAGCTTTGGATTCGCTTTGCACTGGAAGGATTACAGGTTTTATGAGATGTTTATTGGAGAGGAGGATAAGAAGAACTTAATAAGCAATATAATTGTTTTTAAAAGTTATAATTGATCACTACTGTAGAGGGGGTACATACACACTGGTATTTCATCACATAGGCACTGGTATTTTCACCTCTTGAGATACCGGTGTCTAAGCGTAAAGGGGTGCTAGAACGTAGTTACATAGGCACTGATAAGTGGTACCTTTGCTGGAATCTATTTTCCAGAATAGGTATACACTACCAGTGGCCAAAAGGCTTATGCAAGTGGCCATGTATATGAAAATCAGCTGTCTTGGGTTGCTCTTAATAACTCTTAAATTTTTTTATTTTTAACCCGAGAATTTTTTTCTTAGTATGTAGCAGCGATATAAATACCGCTGCCCAAATGGCTCATACTAGTGCCTATTTATATGGAAAGAAGCTTCTTAGGGATGTTTTAAATGGGGTACATTTAAATTTTTTGGACTCGAGAGAAAATCTGGGAAAATATTTTGATGTATGGAGCATCGACGTACATACTGGTGCCTAAGTATTTGATACTGGTACTGAGTCCAATATTTCAAAATTTTACAAAATCCCTCCAAATTTTTGAATGAAAATTGAAGAAATTACTTTTCCCTCCATAATGTAGCACTGGTATGAACAAAAAAGTGGCTGTGCTAGTATTATTTCATCTCTAAGTCAACTATTTTAATTTTAATATTAGGACCATGGAGGAAATTTAGAGGCTCCGAATAACAAAATTGAAGATATGAAAATGGAATTAAATAAGAAACAATCTCATCTTCGAAATTCGAACAACAATGAGTGAATGGAAGAGCCTCTAACATATTTATGGAATATTATGCTAATGCCCAAAAATTTGTTACGACATTCTCTTTCTCTCCGAAATACACGATTTTTGTTACTCTTGCATAAATATACAGAAAAATGAAATGTTGAAAAGTGCTAGTACTTGTTCTAAAGTAACCTAGAGTTGATTAATTAGAAGTAAGAAAAGGAAATTGAAAAGGATTATGGATATGTTCTTGTACCCGATTGTTGATAAATATCTCATTACGAACTTGGAAAATACAAAGTGGTGTGTAGGGTTGCATCACGTTCAAGCGGATTTCAATTTGGAGTTATGGGTAAAGTTTTACTTTTTGTACTTAGGTCCCTCCAAGAATGTTGAAGTTGTCGAATCATGGATTGGGGACACCAAAATGCAATTCAATAATAAACGATTGCGACTTTACGATTTGGGCCTATATTGGTGAACGGAAGAGTCTCTAAAGTCAACATTGATTACTTCTACATAGTTTTGGAAAATTACACTATGGCCCAAAATTATGTTATCTCATTATTCATTGCTCCAAAATATACAATTTTTGTTATTCTTACCTAAATATAAAAATATTAAATGAACACTATTTTGGTGAAATGTTGGAAAACGCTAGTACATGATTATTATTAACTCATACCATAAACCCATTTTCCAAAGTAACTCATATCATAAACCATTTTTCAAAAAAAATCCTTGTATCGAGCAGTGGTACTGTTACTAGTGCCATTCATCAACATAACGGTGTCTATAAAAATAAAGAGCAGTTGTGTGGGGCTTCTTTAAGTAATTTTTTAAAAAATTAAATTAAATTCAATACTAGCACAAGTATATTATAACATATACTAGTGCTAGTTATTTTTCCACCAAAATTTTACCCACAAAAATTACTATTCCGACCATTAGACAAAAGTAATATCACCGGCATATGTCATTCATCCAAACCGATTCTTGAAAATAATAAATTAAGACATTTTTTCCTTCAAAGACACTTGTATCTAGTGTCGGTATTCAGTCAATCGGGGCTAGATTTATTCATAGGCACCGGTATTTTAATTCATTTGCCATATTACCGGTACCTATGAAATTCCTAACTCCAATATTGCACTTCTATCATTGGCATACCAGTGCCTATGTACTTGTTTTCCAGTCAAGGATATTAGGATTTGTAGGGATAAAATGACTTACGATTGCGAACTTGTGTATAAGAATGATTCTCTGGTTTTAGATCATCAAATTTAGTGTGTCAGTTCTTTAGGTTACTTCATCTTTTTTTGCTGGGTGGTTTTTCCCCAAATTCATATTGTTGGATTTTATTATGATTTAAACAGTTTTATGTTCTGCCCTTTTTTCTTATAATAAGAATGGTGAAGAATCATCTAACACTACAAGAAAAATGACCAATTACTTCTCCCTTTATATTTCAGTTTTTTTGTTAACATCAAATTATCGAGATAAAAAGTTCTTTTACCTAGGTTTTTTTTCTTCTAAGTAAAAAATATTAATTACTTCCGTTATAAAAAAATGAGGAAAATAATTGGTTTTTTACCTCGGTGATTATATGAACCAAAGTAAAAGATTAAAAAAATGAAGCAAATAATGTTACCGAATAGCGTACGATGTCGTATATGTTTTTTAATAGGTGGTCCAATTTTGAATTAAACTTCATTTGCACCGACATGTGTTGCGATTGACTACCGAGTCACAAATATGTAAAAGATACAGTTAAGTAAATAATTTGACGGTGTTAGAAAACAATCAAAAATGAAAATGTTTGTCTTGCTCTTCTCCCCATTTTGGTGTCTCTATCCTCCCAATATCCCTTCCTCGCGATTAAATTAGGGGTATGTAAAATGACAATGAGGCATTACAGTAGCTAGCAATCATTATGCTATAAAAACTCTAGAAATTCTTCCCTCCTTCGTACACGTCCAATAAACCCTTTGTTCAATGGTTTTTAATCATAGAATTATAAAATAGTTTATAAAATCATGCACAAATAAAATTGCACATATACACTGTCAATTATATAATTTCAAAAAAGATAGTTAAATAATTAGAAAAATATTAGTCATGAAAATATCCATACAAATAGCAAATATATTCGTATAAGAGTTGTCTTAGTTCCAACAAAGCTGATAATACAATATACTCAATCAGCCTGGATAATGATGACTTTAAAAAAGATTGGCCCCCTTCTATCACCTCAAAGAACAAAGTGTCCCCGATGCGTTGGTAGTTTCCCCGGAGGAAATAGGCAAATTCCTTTGGGGAAAAGGGCCTTGATATTACCTTGCTCCAAGTAGTTCATACGCAACTCTATCCCGTAGTACCTCAGCAATACGAGGGAGTCTTCTCCATTGGTAAGAGTGGTACAATCTCACACGGAATGTACTGAGTCACATAAATATTATTAATTAGAAATATGCATATATATATATGCAATTGTCAACGAATTAAATTTATTTAAAAAGTTTTACCAAAGTAGGGTTTTACCCAAAGTTCTGCTGCTTGAGAGTGGAGTGAAAACGTGGGCTATCAAGAGCCATCAAACAAAACAGGCACTTGGTTGCTACGACATTGCGTGATGAATTATACGAAAACAAAAGAGTATTAGTTGTTATAAAGTGTGAAGATGTGTTTGCTAGTAAATATATATGTACGTTGGCAAACGACCTGAAAAAAGAGCGAATTAGATGATTTTTAGCAAGCCATTAGTCCTACATTAAAAGGGAAAATGTTAAGTGCGAATTGACCTATGGAATGCAAGGTGCGACGTCGGCAATAGGTGCATGTCAGCCAAAAGCAATGGGATGGTTGACATGTACGTGCAACTTCACATATTTGTCGGTAAAGCCAAAGACACAACCTATACAAGAACAAAGTTGCATAGGTATAAAAATTGTAAACTTAGATGTCATAATGCGACGTCGGTAACATTTCAATCATACCAAAGGTCACTTGATAAGAGTGCGACATCACAAACGGAAGAATAATCCGTTGGAAATAAGAATATACGACGTCGCACTATAATTGCATGAACCGAGTTCTGGATGACAGAAAAGCGACGTTGCATATATTAGAGGAAGCTACAAGAAGAAACACATAAAGTTGGAAAGATGAAGTTTCATCAACATCAAATTAAACAAAAACCCTTTGGAGACAAACCAAAACATTGTTCACACTTTCATAAATCAGAGAAAAACTAGATAGCCAAAAAATCAAAACACATTCACAAATCACAGATCGAACAATGTAAAGTAAGAATTCCAAACTTGGGTGTTAGTAAATTAGAAAAAAAACTACCTTTTTCCAAGAGAGAAGATGAGGAGGAAGTTGGAGAGTATTGGAATTCCCGGGAAACTTGTGAATAAATGGTTAAACTAATTTTTAGGGTCCCTCTATTTATACCCGCTTTGAAGTGATGTCATTTTAAGCCATTGTGTTGTCTGCCTTGATTTATGTAACGTTGCACCAAAGTCAAATCACGTGACATGATGTCGACCACTTACCTATGTCGCAGACTTTGGTGGGCCTAATAATTTCAACCCACCAAGAAGCTGGTTAACAGTTCGAGTTTAATCAAAAACAAAATATACAACAACAATTTGCTAGTTACAGATTGATTGAAACAATACCAAATAATGTTTTTTGTGTTTTGACTGATACTACTATTAAAACTTTGTGCGTACATTAGGTTAAATATTGAGGATTGAATAACATTAAAATAACATACCTAACAAAAGTATTATAAAATAAAGATTAATTATTAAAATACGACACTATTAATCTAGATCCAAATATGAATTAACATATTTAATAAGAATGCTCTGATCAAAGTCTAGGAAAAATAACTAACTATATGAATCAGAAATAATTTTAACATTAAAAACTACAGGGCTGACACCATCGATCAGCACAAACTAAAGCGTATCCCCAACCCTGAGTTCCTCAACAATAAGAAACCGTTGAAAACCCTTCGGCGTCAGGGTTGTCATCCTCTTGTTCCCCAAGTAATTCATGTTGTAATTCATTCCATTACACCTTAGCATAACATGAAATTTGTACGATGGCAGGAGCTCCTCAATCTGGCTAGGCAAATACTGGATTATAACCTAAAAACCATGTTCAGTTAATATGAAAGTAAAGTATAGAGATCAATTTTTGAAAATAAAATTAATACGTGGCAGGAATTACTTACTAGGATAGGTATATCCTTGAAGTTCGTCTGCGTTAGGTTGTGGACGAAATGTGGTATGATGTTGCTGAATACAGTTAGCGGACGATCATCATCCAAATCGCTACAGATATGCGTTGGTCAAGGAAATAATTATAAATTAAATTACAATATTGGTAATAAAATGAAACACAATTTAAATGTAAACATAAAATCGCTCACTAGAATCGGGGAACGACGCGAACCAGCACTGTTAGACATGATTCCTGAAATTAATATTTTAATTATTCGTTACAAAAATAAATTTAAGTAATCTGTTAATCAATTAATGTATATATATGCAACATGTCAGAGCAAAGTCGCACATGATTTGGTAAAACCGAATGGTTAACCGATAAGTGTGCGGCATTATATGCTAGGTAAATTGTAGAAAATATGAATAGGCGATGTCACACACAGGTCGCCCTAACCAAAGTAGGATCGATAGACATGTGACTTCACATTCATGAAAAAGGGAAACTATGACAACAACAAAATATAGGAAAACAGAAAGCTCCTAAACCAAAAACAATTTAGCCGTAATAATGAGGGAAAGACATACAAGCAACATTCTAACACCCCAAAACCTAATCTTAGAACCATAATCAATAGAAACATCCTTATATGATAAAAATAACACATTCACACACCATATACAAAACAATTTCAATAGTAAATTAAAAAACAAAATTAAAATAACAACATGTTGAAACCACACCTTTGAGAGGATGGGAAGAACTATTGAAATTCGAGGGAAAGTTGAATGTTTAAAGTGATATATGAGGTGGGCTCCATATATATAGTTGTTACGTAGCGTTGTGAATTCTGCCCCAGTGTGACGTTGCATGTTAGTCGACCTGATTGATACACTACCGACGATTTAGTGACGTCGGCTTGTCTAACTGTGGGCCACACCGTTTCAACCCACTGACACATCAAATGGGCCTCTGTCTGGTTAACTACATCAGCGACGTCACATGTAAATTACTTTTTGCAACATTTGATCGACTTCGACCGTGGATATATTGGGTCACTACAATTCAGCCCACTAGCATATCAACTGGGCCCGCGTTTGCCCAAAACAAACATAACTGACCTTAATAACGATAAATAGTTAATTAGATATTATTAATTCTTATTGTAAATTTTGATGAACTTCATTAACGTCAGGTTTGATCAGAATTTATTTCAACACAACTGGTGAACTTTTCTATTTTTACATTTGGGTCCCTCGAATATGGTGGGGAAGGACAAATGCAAAATTGGAGATAGCCAATAATCTAAATCAAATTGTCACAATCATGTTGCTTCGAATTATGCATCAAGGTCACCAGGGTATTCTTCCCTCAATTTTATTTGTATTCCATTAATACCATGACTATGAGCGTTATTAATTTGGAAGATAAATTCCACCACACATAATCAGACAAAATTACACATTCTAGGTATTTTTATTTATTTAAAATATAATGAAAATCCAACCATCAATTTTTTAAAGTGCTAATACAGGGTCTATAGTTAAATGTAAATGATTACTTACTAGTGTGCAATTGCTAATTAGAAGATTTTGTGGATGACTCTGTCGGATCATGCCAGTTTTTTTATTACTATTGCGGATCATTAATTAGTTTGAATTGGGATCACAAAGGTCCCATGAACGAAGATTGGAATCAAATTTGGGAGTGCTGGTTTACTTTTCAATTTTTTTCAATTACATCCCTCCAAAAAAATGGAGAAGTCGAAATGCAAAACTAGAGATACCCTTATCTAATTCACCAAGTCAGGAGCATGATGTTCCGATTTGGTCATACTTTGTTCAATGGAACGGGACCACAATCTCCTAAGACATTGTATGGTGATTTTTTTTGAAAAGTACGCTATGACCCCAACTTTCTTGCATGCTCGCTACACTTCTTAACTCTGCACCCGATTGGAGATTATGCTACTGTCAAATAGAGGCGCAAACCATGGTAGTTGTCTATTTTCTTAGCATTGTGTTCAAACCCTTACTATCAGCGTTATGAGAACGATAATTTCCACCAAGTTGAATCAAATGAATTTTATTTGCCATGTTCTATATGCAACAAAAACGTAATAAACTTCCATCTATAAAATTTTAAAGAGCACTAGTACATGGTCTATATTATATTATAGATGATCACTAAGAAGTATACAAGGGTCATTTGGGAAGATCTGCTCGAAGTCTATGTGGGAATAAGACCAGTATCTTTAATACCGATGTTGTGTATAAGTTGTGGGTGATCAAGCTTATTTTCGGGAAGATCGTAATAGAGTTTGGGACTACCGGTGAATTTTTCATTTTTTCACTCAAGTCCCTACAAATAATTGGGAGATGTCTAAATTCGAAATTAGAGATAACAAATTTTTATTCACACTTACAGGAGAATTTGTTCCTATTTGGTATGAACAGGTCATTAGAAGGGCCCGCAATCTTAACGAGTTTGTTACGACACTTTTCGAAAATTATACTTCGGCTCATAGAAACGATGTCGCACAAGGTTCGCATATCACGAACCATTGACCGAAACTAAATCGACGTCGGTTGAACTGAATTTTCTAGCAGGAGACAAACTTGTGAGCCAAAAATTTGAATAAAATTCCCCCCAACCCCATCTCATTTAAATCATATTCAGAAAAAAGACCCATTAATTTCTGATCCCTAACACAATTCCTTATAACCCAAATCCACACTATACTCTCCATTCCCAACATTTCAACTACTCAAGAGTCCAATCTAATCTTTTCTCCCAAAATCAACAAGTATCCTAGGATTGAATATCTCCGAGTTAAAATTAATTGAGGTTTTCTTTCCTCCATTCCATGTTCATTTAACTATTTTATTAACATACCTTCTACATGTTTTTCCCCATTGAACAATGATTGAATATTTTCATTAAGTATGTTGACTATGTTACATGTTATATAGTGTATATTGATTGTGTTCCAAATATCATGTCATGCTTTTAAAAAGTGAGAAAAAAGGCTGATATTAGGGCTAATTGTGGACACAAATCAAATTTTAGTATGAACACGGGTTCAATGTGCGACGTCGGTTAGTCCATCGTCCAGTAGGATATGTGACCGAATGATTATCGACGTCGCATTTGGCATGAACTGACTAGAACATATATGAATATCTGCTGTAGCTCATCATTTGTACACTGCTACTTTGGTCATTCAATCTTTCGACGTCGCTTTCAAGCATTCTATGTTAAGATTTATGGCGTATGCTCTTGGCTTTATTGTACATCCATTTGGGAAAACTCAAATGTAACATAAATTTTGTTTCATGTGTATCTTCTACAATAGGATAATGAGAGTTATTTATGAACTTCCAGAACAGACTTTTCATTTTCGTAATTCCCTTACAATTGTTAATGTTGGACAACGTACGCAAGGAAGCATCAATACAATATGTTTGTCAATTTCGCAGCAACCTTTTGTATTTTAACATATTGGTAATGTCGGTTTTTTAAAATAAAATGTAATGTCTATCAACGAACGATTTGTTGTGTCATCAAATATGAAGTATTATAATATTGTACAAGAAATGATTTCTAACCAATTCATTCGTCATGTTGCACAATCAAGTTCCAAAATGACACTTGACCAAACGTCGCATGAACCGGAGTCCTTTTTTTACGATGCTAGCCAATCAAATGACATTGTATAGGTCATCATTCTACGTCAACACGTGATGTCGGTTTTAATGGTCTGCAACATCGCTTTTAATAGGACCGACATTGACTTTGACGATGTTGCTCCATTTCCTCACCCATCGTATGCCTTCATGCTATGGCCGACGTCGCATGCATGTGGATGCCGATGTCGGTTTTAGCAATGTAGCAGGTATGATCTTCCATGGTCGGCCTACTATCCTTGATCGATGTCGGGCACAAAAACCTACCGACTTTGGTTGAAAACCGAGGTAAAATGTTCTCTTTATCTCGGTTCTGAACTGAGGTGAAAAAGATACCATTTACTGCTGTTGTATTTACCTCGATTATTCAAGGACTGAAAACAGATTTAAAAGGTCCTGTAGACCGAGGTAAAAGGTCATGTGTAAGATAAATATTTTCAATGCCTTTTGAGTTTTGTCTTTTCAGTGGGAAACCTTTGTTTATATGAGATGCTGCATTTTTCCTTGCATTTATAGTTCGGAGCTGCAAAATGATTCTATGCTATGACTCCCCGTATTTTAAAATTTCTTGTTTATTTTTGGGATTTTAATCTGACGTAGAAGTAAGAATATGAGCCTCAGAAGTTTATACATTATTGGATTTGTTATTCGTAAGATGTGTTTTAAAGAGATGAAAAAATGAAAGAGGACACTGGTTAAGATTAAACCTTAGAGCATTCATAATGGTTACTTATTAATCCCCTTTTCTTAATAAAGAACACTCCTTATTTAAGGAGAGTCATTGTGGAGTTTTAAAAATCACTCCTTAATAAGAAGTTGCTCTTTAATTAAGAAGTTGGTACCATTTTATTTGTGAAATGTCAACTAACCAATGATTGATACTTGATATAACTTGTTTTGTATAATTAATTAATTATAATTTAAATGAAAAAGAATTACTTAAGAATTCCTTATTTAAGGAGGTTCATTGTTGATGGTTTGTTCTTACCTAATTTTATCAATATTCATTACATGACACTTAAAAAGCACTCCTTAAACCCACTTATATTGTGGATACTCTTAAGTTATTTGCGTCAGGAGTTAGAATTTGATGCAGGTTAATTGTTTTCAATTCGGATCTGCTGTACTGACAGCCTATGCCGACCCTGTGCCAATCACCGCAAATGGCACTGTTTTGATTAATTAACCATAACTCGCACCCTACCTTAATTAATTAGCTGAGCTGGGCAAAACTGATCAGAGAAATTTCTTTATTTCCCTCATTCGTGATTCATTTAGAGGAATGAACAACTTTGATTTTCAGTGCTGTCATGTTGGTGTTTTAAGAAACACAAACTATTTAATTATGATTGGATTTGAGTAGTTGTGAGCTCGAGATGTTAAAACAAGTTTCGTGGTGCGGAGTGCACACTTGTATAAACTTTCTACGAGGCGGAGTGCACACTTGTATAAACTTTCTACGAGCTTACTGTTTTTGGATAAGTATTAAATTATGTTGGTCAGAATTT
>JAULKM010117486.1:0-21633 GCA_032355605.1 Rubia tinctorum | reverse complement strand
CCCGCAGACGTAGGTGGATTTCACCGAACTGCGTAACCAAGTCGTGTGTCTTGCGTGATTTATTTATTTACATACTTTGTTAGGTTTAAACCTACGTTGGAACATAGGGTTGATAGTTAAAGTCTAAAAACGGTAAAACCAGTTTTTCAAAACTGATTCAAGAAGCGTCGAAGAGGAATGTTCGGGTAGAACACTCGAATGGGTTGAGGGTTGATAAAAAAGGGTTAATAGGGCAAAGCTGGAAAGCTTGATTAGATTTGTTTTCTCTGTTTTCAAGCAATTTTACAGACTCTGGAAGCGATTACTTTGTTTGGAACTTTTACCACGTTGCTTCCTATGGTTAAATGCTAGGTTTTAGTTTCTTTTTATGTTGAAGTAATATCTTTTGAACCTTTATTATGTATGATTCTGTGATATCTAGTTTGTTGTTTGATGAAGCCTTAAGATGTTGAAGGTGATTAGTAGTGCAATTTTTTTGTTCTTCCTGTAATTGTACGGCTGAGTTAATGAAGTTTGTAGATGTAGTTAAAATGTTATGTTACTTATTTATGTAATGTGTTGTAGTTTGTTGATGTAGTACTAAGTTCGTTAGCTGCTTGTTAATTAAAGACTAGCATATTAGTCAGTAGGTGCAGCATGAATATATGTTGTCTATGGCTGTGTTTCATGAATAGGCCGATTGTCGACGAAACTATTATGTGACCCATGTACCTGTGCTCTCTTGCAAATGTGTTGGTATAATTTAATGAGTGCAAATTCCAGAGAGTTTTATGATAGTGAATATATAATCACGAAGTTTGTGACATCTGAAGGTTTGGCGGTGTGTGCAACTGTTGTAGTTGCCAGTTGAGCCTCCTTATTGGAGAGTTTTTGTCAGTTTCAAGGTTGTTGTAATCAGAAGAGTGGTAGATTCTATATGATTACTTTTGATTTTGGAAAGTCAGGTTGTTGGCAGTTTTTAAAGTTATTCTATTCGTTCAACCATGTAGTTTTTGTTCTTAACGTAAGTGTGTGTTACATCTATTGTAACCGTATGTAGCCAAAATTTAGGATATTTATATATTGTACCAAGGAAATATTTTCGTAATCATATTTCCTTAATCCTAATTCAGGTCTTTTAAAAATGCATGTAGGGCTGAATCTTGCATGTGAACTCGACACGGTCACAAATGAAGCGATAAGTTTAAAGACACGGTAATATCAGATGGAATGGAACATTGGTATGTTATAAAATTGATGGTGACTTACAATAACTCTTGCATAAGTGTCCAAATCTTCTCGACCAATGTGGCTGCATGTGTCGAAGTAGTACACTGTTGCAGTCCTGATGTCGACAGCCAACAGGATATGCTGCTTCTTCATCTTAAAAGGGACAAATAGTTGTTCATGACGAATGCAGAGTTGTTAATAAAATATAAGAGAGGTGTGTAGGTAGGTAAGTCATATTGATTACGAATGACTACCACGGAGGTTCGGTTTCTGTTGACTTTAGTTAGACGCAAGCATTTCTTCCAATGCATTAGGATGTTCTCAGTAGTCAAGAGAGTGGTCTCCTCCACTCATACTTCAGCACACGGGACCAAGTTGGAAGGACCAATGGGGATAATATCACATCTAGATATAAAGTCCTCATGTCACACCTTGTAACGACATGCAATGTTTTGCTGTCATCGAACAACGAATCCCTGCAATGATGGAGCTGTAACCTTTAAGTACCGAAGTATCAGTTGTAGACTACAAAAAATGGATTAAATTTGTGTCACAGAGTTGGGGTGCAGATTTACCTGTGATCTTGACCCCCCCAGGCTCCCAGAAAGAAGTCTGCAACCTCCATAACCTTGTGTGGAAATTTGTTCTTAAAAGAAAAAATGTGCATCATAGACGACAAAAGTAATAACCTTCGGGGTTAGCCGACAAAGTTATCCTATTTGGTTCCTATGTGTAGGGGTGTCTTAGAACTAGCGTGGGATGAACACCCTCAATTGCATACAAGTTAGCTTGTGGTTCTGTAGATGCAGAATGTTCCTTGACGAATTGCACATGACTTTTTAGGTAACTCAACGTGTGGATGAACTCGTCAATACAGTCATTGGCATTGAATGGTTAAGATATTTTCAAGTAACTCTGGCAACCTACCTTGGAACTTATCAGCTCTGCAATGTACTTACTTCGCGTGACATGATTGGCCATGACCACATGTAGGTCAAGGGTTAGGGTAGCTACTCGACGTTCATCCTCCTGGAATTAGAAGAAGCATGTCAAGTAAATGAAATCGGCATTCTCAATGGACACCACATTGATTCGGATTTCGCTATTACTTCGCACACACTACAGTTGAACACACACTTTGTTTGGTACCTATATGTAAATCAGGGGAATGGGGACGAGAAACTCGCAGAAAAACATATCATTCAAAAAATATTCTTTTAACATGTGACTAGTGTCATGTTCATTATATAGAACCCTTGTATTGATTTTTTTTTTTACTTAGATTATTTGTTAAGGTCGAACAAGCCTAGAAAATGAGAACATCAGAATCTGCTGAACAATTTCAATTGAAACACGACAATTGGCAACACAAGTACAGTTGGAAGCAGTATGAATTAATGGACATTATGACAACATTACACTGCACATAATCATGGGAATCATAATCTTATAGTAGAACGTAATTTGTTTTCCATAAATGTATATATAATATTCGAGGAGGCATGATTCATTAGATTCTTGAGTAGAAGAAATGATCTAGGAACCCAGAATGGGACTGATAAAGACAAATAATTGTTGCGGCTAATGGAAACTCACGTCAGAGAATAGGTCAGCCAATCATCTGTCGTCATGGAACGAGGAGCTCGGCTCGAACGAAATCATGTTGTCCGTACGAAGGAGAGATCATCGACGATGCTACGACGGCTGGACTTTGTGGATGTTAGCTATCGCGTACCTGAGCTGAACTCGATGTGGGACCCTCTCAATAGTTCCGGTTGCCATATTATTGCATGTGTCAAGCTACCATCCGTTCCAGGCGGAGCCGACATCTCCGGCTCCATCTCGACGGAGTTTATGTGTGTGAACGGTGACCTCCCTTCATCGTCTAAGGTTGTGTCAGGTGAGTTACCCTTGTTGGCTAGCATGGTTTTGAAGTTCGCAGAGGATAGGTGGTCCGGGGAGAAAGGTGAGAAAATGGGGGTGTTTATGAAGTCGAGAGTGTTTCATCGTGTCTGCGTTTCGTCGTTGATGTGGTGCGGTGAACGGTCAATTGCCTGAGCGTGGTGGCGTGAGGGAGGAGGGTCTTAGTTGAAGGGAAGGGTTCGAGGCCGGATAATGTTGCAGGGAGTACTCTAAATGTTATGAATATTTTCCGAAAATAATCAGTTGGACCCAATCAATTGTTAAGTTTTTTACATAACCCATGGCATGTGACAATGGTTTAGCAGATGCACTTGTATCTATTATGGCTAAACCTTTTGTTGCAAAATATTTACTCCAATATTCATTTGCCTAATAATGTGAGGTGTATGTTTTGTCAAGAACAATCTATTTTATTAAATACTATTACAGTTGATTAGTATTAATTTTTTAGAGCATCTCCACTTCAACTTTCACTTGTTACTTTAAATTTTTATGCTCCCTCCATCCCAACTCTATTTGCAAATAAAGAAAATGGAAGTTGTTTTATGCTTTTGTTTATTTATTGAGTTAGTGTGATGTGGAAGTGGGGTTGGACTATTATTTTTGGAGTTGGTGGGTTAGTTTGACCTATAAATTCAGACAAAAAGGGTGGTCAAAGTTTGCTAAATAAGTACTCCCTCCGTCCCAGTTCAAACTGCACATTTTTTTGTCAACTTTCCCATATCATGTTTGACCAACGATAACTTTATTTATGTATAATAATGATGTATTAAAATTTGATGTTTAGAAAATACATCATGCGGGGAATCCAATGATATCTCACATAATGATATTTGTATCTATATACTGGTTAAAATTTATGGTCAAACATAGTATGCGAAAGTTGACCAAAAAGTGTGCAGATTGAACTGGGACAGAGGGAGTACATTAATAGACTCTTTCTCAATTAAGTTATGGTTCAAACTGCAAGAGGGAAAGAGCTTATGGTCCAAAATGATTTGGGCAATGCAACATTTTTCCAGAAACTCTGATCCATGGAAAAAAGTGGTTAAAATGGAGCAGGTTGCGCATAACAACTCTTATATTTTTGCTAGGAAGGGGTAGCTGTAATTTCTGGACCGCTAATTGGCTTGATATAAGTTGTTTAGTTGATCTATGGCTTTTAGATACACCTGTGCTATAACCTTACCTCACCGTGAATGATTTTTTTCTAAATAAATAGCATTGTTTGCACGAATTCATAACTGGATTTTCTAACAAGATCATGCACAACCTGGACATCAACTTCCATCCAACTGAACATGACGATGTTATGATTTGGAAACCAAAGACAACATGTAAGTTCACTTTAGCATCAGCTTATCAACTATTAAGAAGAAAGAGACAACAATCTCTATCTTTGAAATTGGCTTGGAATAATCTGCTATCCAGAAAATTTTAATTGGAAGCTGATAAATAACATGCTACCACTAGATAATATACTGCTGCATTTTGGTACATTTGTTGCATCTATATGCTCTCTCTATTTTTAGGAAACTGAAACCCTAGATCACATTTTTAATAAATGTTACTCCCTCCGTCCCAGTTCAACCTGCACACTTTTGGTCAAATTTCTCATAACATGTTTGACCAACGATAACTTTATTTATGTATAATAATGGTGTATTCAAATTTGATGTTTAGAAAATACATCATGCAGGGAATCCAATGATATCTCACATAATGATATTTGCATCCATATACATTTATGGTCAAATGTGTTTTGAGAAAGTAGACCAAAAAGTGTGTAGTTTGAAATGGGACAGAGGGAGGAAGTGTCAAATGGTATGTGGTATTATGCATCTGGCTTGTTAGATAGACCAAATGCCCACTTACCATTTCCCTCATCAGTTTGATGGGATATCATGGTTCTAACCATTTAGAAATGCTTCAAAAACAATGAAACATTTTTATAACATAATGACTTTTCTCATTTGCTGGGTATTATGGAAGGCGACATGTTCAAGATTATCATAAACACCATATAATAGAAATTCTTTACTTTGGTGTTTGGTATTTAGGTGGGATGGTTCAACTAGGGATATTTAACTAACTTTTGTTGTTTTTTTACTTTCATTCCTAACCGAAGTGGTGTAGTTTTTCCTTCATTTTCTGATTTTGTTCATAATGTTACTCTTCGTTCTGAAATTATGTTGTTTGGATTTCAATATGGTAGTCTTATCCATCGAGAAACTCCCGCCCCCGCCTTCCCTCGCTGCTGAGATGCCGTTGTGCTTGTTCATCGAACCTATTGAGAGCACCAGCAAGGAAGCCCTCGAAGCTTTGTATCGGCAGCTGGGCATTACTCTTCCCAGTGATCCGTCGAGAAACTCCCACTCCCGGCTTCCCCCACTACTGTGGTGCCGTCGTTCTTGTTCGTCGGATCTTTTTCTCTTCCTAGACCAGAAAGCCTTGATCCCTTTTGCTTTCTTATGTTTTGTATAATGCTTTCATTACTTCAATTTTGAGTATTAAACTTCCGCGCTTTGTATTATGTTCAATGTACTCTGTTCAATTTTGAGTATTACTACCGTGTTGTAGATTTTTCCAAGTGTGATTGCAGATATTCGACATCTGGCTCTATATATTGAGGACAATTTTGTTTAACATGATGTGATTTTTGCTTCTATCGTGTTTGTGTATGTTTCCTTAGTTTCTTTTTTTGTGGTGAAGTTAATGGTTTTCTTACATGTTTAGAAGTTGGACCTGTGTGAACTTAATTGTTGTTGTTGCTCTATTTGCCATCAACTCAATGGTCCTTTTACATTTTAAGAAGATGGAACTGTGTGACCTTAGTTGAAGTTGTGAGACCTGTAAAATTAGGTTTTTAAAATTTAAGAATTTTTTTTCTGGTTGAATTTCAAATTTGTGTATGTATGTTGAGATTGGCGCTGCATGATTTTCGTGTCGTAAGGCAAACTCGATTATGTTCATTGAAATGATTAAGCTTTACTAGAAATGGGCACCTTTCCATTCTATTAAGAGTTAAATATTTTTTGTTGTTTGTGAATGATTTAGTTATACAAAGCCTTTGCTTTTATTATATAATTTTCAGATATTCACTTTTCAGGGTACTGTTTATCGGTATTTTTCACTATCGTTTGTGTAAAAGCACTATCAGGTAGTTAGTTCTAAGCCTGTTTGTGTTTCCCCCTAAGTCAAAAATTACAGTTCTTGTGGTCTCGAGAATGCTACATTTGCATTGAAAACCTAACTTAACAAACATCCAGTTGGAGCTATTCAGTTCAAAAGGAGAACTTTCTGTTCGGCAATAATTTTATGCTGATTGGAACTTTTAGCTAGGTTGATGTGATGAACAAATATTTATTTGACTCCAACTGCCTATTAGTAGCTCAACACAAATTGGAATTAAAGGGGAGTTAAATTGATTATTTCACTTCATAATTCATATAATTTTGTTGTTTATTATTTGTTTTTGGTTTTAACGTATTTTGCATTCATTGTTGTGCTTTGTGCCTCTTGAGTTTGCTTTTCTTTTATTATCTTCATGTGGTTTTTTTTGTATGATGTCAGATAGCAGCCATAATTAATTGTTGTTGGAGACTTAAATTCATTTGATTAAATTCCCTTCTGTCAATAATCTATACTCTGTACTCAAACTCACAATCTCATTCTGAAAAGCCCAGATGGACAATAATCATTTGATTGAATTCTTTGTTGGTGTCACTCTTAGCCTTCTCCTATGTGCTTATACTATGAAGTATAAGTATGTGGTCTTATCGGAGACAATACTTTCACTTTTTTTCCACATACTTAGCTCAATCTGTATGACTGTTGCCAGATGTGAGTGGTGGTGATGATTGATCAAATTATTTTTCTTGTTGGGTTAAATATGTATGCCATGAATGCCAGTTAATTTTTGTGCTTATTTGTACCTCTGAAAAATTTGTAGTCGTGAATGCTGGAACTTGCGTGCTTACTGGTTAGGGAAGAATGAGGATCGATAGCTGGCTACTGACTAGCTTCCATGGGGTGGAAAGGAAGACAAGGTATCAAATAGTTTTAGCCCTATAAATGAATTTTTATTTTTGTTATAACTTTAGCGGATGTGCTGCTGGAATCTAAGCTACGGTTTTTGAAGGAATATGAGAAACACAGCAGCAACAGCAGCAACCAGCAGCAAAACATCAGAAATGATCACATCAGGAATGTTCAGTTTGGCGGGAAAACGGTTGAAGCTCCAACCGTTTTCTTGATGGTTTTTGCGTAACTGAAATTTGTTCTCCTGATTAGTTTGATAGTTAGTTTGATAGTTAGTTGAGTTTGATAGTTAGTTAAAGCTTGATCTGTGTATATATAGTGGGAGAACTTGATGTATTGAAGTTAAGTTAATCAAAATTCAGAAAAAAATTTCCCTCAGTTTCCATTTCTTCAAGCAGTTTTCTGAAGCTCAATTCTGAGCTTGATCTTGTTTACTTGCGGTTTTCTTCAGGTGGTAATGGAATTCTCCAGAAAAGGACAAAGAAGTGGACGACGAAACTGTAGAGACGAAACTGTATCACCATCCGTGCTTTTATAATTAGTAGATTTAACTCCGTGCCTGCAGGTCCGATCTTGAGCAATTATGATGAGTTGATCTTTATGAGAAATTATGATGAGTTGATATTTAAGACCAATTAGAACTATAGTCTGTATTCTGCGAGACTGTCTTATGGTGAGACTAGGCGTAAAATATAAATAATGAAAATATAAAATAGAAACTTTCATAATTTGGGGGTCAGAATGTTATTATTTTGAATTCGGGATAAAAAAATACAATATGCAAAGAAGTTCAGGGTCCTATATCGAATTTTCTAGAAAATAAAGAAAATCCATATCCTCCTCACCGCACCAGTCTGATGACTCCCCGGCGATTTCCTCGGGTCTCATCAGATTCAATCTCATCACCGTTTCTTTGTCGATTCTTCGCCGGTTCTTCGAATTTCAACCAAATGGAATCGTTCCTTCGCCTGTTTCGATCGATTGCCAGCCAGTTTTGATCGCCGGTTCTTCGCATTTCGATTGTCATCGTCTGAAATCTAGTTTTGCATCCCATCCCCGGACGATTGGTAACGGATTTCTCCGGTTGACTGGTAACAAATTTTGTTCAATCGATTGAAATCGGATTAACGTCGTCGGTGAGTTTACGATGATGTAGGATCTGGATTTGGTGATGTGAGCTCTAAATAAACATGGACGGAAGCTCTATAACACTGGATTTGTCAGTCGAAGAGGGCGGTACGACGTTGGGAATGACTAAGTCGGAGAACTGTGTGATTGTGCCGGAGCGCGGTGGAATCTGGGTTGACCTGATCCAAGGTTTGTATCCGGATTTCTACACTGATTGGGCCATAAACAATTCTTTTGGGCCAATCTGTATACACCTAAAATTAATATAATGTCAAATATAAATGTTAAAACATCAACTTTGAATAGTAAAAAATCAACTAATAAATTTAAGGGCAAATAAGAAAATTCACATTAAACTAAAAACATTTGAGCATCATATAAAAACACTGAAAAGCAAACATTTAAAAAATATTGAACATCCAATAAAAACACTGAAACCATAAAATTTTAATATAAAAATACACATGAATTATTATTTACTATCATACTGTGATGTAACACAATTACGCTATAACGGCTCAATTTTTTTGTTTGATGTTTTACAGAAATACTAGTGAAGATGTTGATTTAAATAAGATATTCATATGATGCACTGCACTTATACATTTTACTATTATAACTAGTTAAAACATCATTCATTACAAAATAATTCAAATGCCCTAACATATCACTAGCATAAAGAAATTAAAAAAATCAAATCAATGTAAAAAAAACAATAACAATATAGTGCCTAAACTCTAACAAATAAATTGTTACTTATAAAACATCATTCTCAAACAATACATCTCAAACAATCAAATTCTATTTTCCTTCGACTTGTTTTCCTTCGTTACTCGCTTATTCACAAAGTTGCCTTCTCTTCTGCTAATTTCGAAGAGGATTGCCATTCAACTCCATCAACACAATGATCAAAAGTCAATTATCAGTCCTCTGTTCAAGGGAACACCTTTGGGAGTATGATTCCTTATAACATTTTTTTAACATCTCATCAATGAAATCGTAGAGGTCTCTGGCTTGGAAAGTATTTCTATGAAATAAACATAAAACATCACATGCAGTAATTAAAACATCAATATCTAAAATTAAAATATCACAATAGAACACTTAACATCACTGACAACTACATTGAGAAACATCAAATACAGTATTTAAAATATCAATATCAAAATTTAAAAATATCAACAGTACACACTAAAATATCAAAAGAACAAAACTGAACATCAGTTGCATACTTCAATATGAAAATACCACAAGTATCAAACACTGAAACTATAACATCACACCAACACACATAACAATACTTAAAACCTAAAACATCAAACAGAAAATGAGAAAAGAGAAACATCAACAACAGTATCGAAAACATCACATATGAAAAATAATAAAATTTACTATTCCGACTTCATTCTCGATTGCAGCAACAGTGAGCAAGTGTTCTTAGAAATCTAAAAAAAATAACAACAACACAAAAAATAGCACACTTCATAACAAACCCCTAAAATATCACACAAAATAAAAATTGCACATCAATTGCACACTTAAGCATGAAAACAACACAAGCATCAGACACTGAAATTAAAACATCACATACAGTACTAAAAACATCAATATCTAAAATTAAAATATAATAATAACACATATAACATGACTGACAACTACATTGTGAAACATCGAATGTAATATTTAAAATATCAACCACAATATCTAAAAAATCACATCTTAAAAATAACAAAACTTACAAATTCTCCTTCCTTCTCGATTACACCAACAGTGGGCAAGCATTCTTAGACATCTAAGAAACATCAATAGCAACACAAAAATTAACACAATTCGTAACAAACCCCTTAGATATCAAACACAATCAAAATTGAACATCAATTGCACACTTAAAACACTACAAGCATCAAATACTGAAATTAAAACATCACACCTACACAGATAACAATACTTAAAACCTAAACATCAAACATCAAATATAAAATCTAAAACATCAACAACAGTATGTAAAACACCACACCTGCAAAATAACAAAAAATTACATATCCTCTTTCCTTCTCGACTGCAGCAACAATGAACAATCATTCTTAAACATCTAAGAAATAGCAAAAACAACACAAAAATTAGCACAAATTGTAACAAAACCCTAAGATATCACACATACACACTCAAAAACAACAAAACAGAATATCATTTGCAGACTTAAAACACTACAAGCATCAAATACTGAAATTAAAACATCACACCAACACAGATAACAGTACTTAAAACCTAAACATGAAACATGAAATATAAAACCTGAAACATCAACAACAGTATTTAAAACATCACACGTGCAAAATAACAAAAATTTACAGATCCTCTTTCCTTCTTGATTGCAGCAACAGTGGACAAGCATTTTAGACATCTAAGAAACAACAAAAACAACACAAAAACTATCACAAATCGTAACAAAAACATAAGATATCACACACAAAAAAATGAACATCAATTGCACACATAAGCATAAAAACACCACAAGCATCAAAAGCTGAAATTAAAACATCACACCAAGACAGATAACAACACTTAAATCCTAAAACATGAAACATCAAGCTGAAAACGAGAAACATCAATAGTTGTATCTAAAACATCACTGCTGAAAATTAAGAAAACTTACTAATCCTCCTTTTTCCTAGATTGCAGCAGTAGTGAAGCAAATTCTTCTTAGACATCTAACAAACAGAAGCAGCAACACAAATATTAGCAAAAATTTGTAAGAACAACTCACAAAACACAAAAACAGAGAAATCCCCAAATATTACTCAATATAACCAACACAAACCCTAGAAAATCATATGAACCAAAGAAAGTAAACAAAAATTGGAAAAAAAAACAAAAATATGCATAAAAATCTGAGCAAAGACATTAGCTTCGAAAATAAACACGAAACAAAGGTCGTATTGTGTTCGGCCACCGAAAACCGAAGTTAAAATCGAAAAATTCACTATTTGCGTTCATCTTGTCCCTGCGTTCTTCCATGCGCAAGAAATATGGAAGAAAACAGAGAAAATGAGTGATCGAGTTGAAGGAAGATGGAAGAAAATAGAGAGGAGGGAGAAGAAAAAGGATTTACGTTGGAGAAGAAAGGAGGAGAGAGAGAAAATATCAGAAAAATATGGGAGAAGAAGAGGAAAGCTTGATATTTATACCTGGATTTAAACATAAATTAACGAAATTTCACATCCGTCCCCTAAACTTTTAAAACTTCAATTGAAAACCCCATAATGAATTATTTGCAATTTAATCGTTGGTCTTACAGTAAGACTGTCTTATACGAGAGTGTGTCCCCATTCTTTCATTGTAGATTAAATGTGGCAATATTTGATCGTTATCTGCATTTTTTTTTTGCATTATGTATATGAGCCTCTACAAACAAAGTTTATTGCCATTAATTTGATGATTCCTATAGGATTATGTCAGTTATTTTTTATTCCTTCATTCATGTATAAAAATTTCACTTTAACTATAAGTCAATTGTGAGTCACTTTAACCTTAAAATTTCATTGATACTTAAAATAATATCGCGTAAGAGTTTGTTAAATTTAATATAAATATATTTTCTTAATATTATATTTTATAGCTTTTATTAATATATTTAAATATATTAAAAATTAAAAATGTGTATATATGCATAGTTTTTTTACTTCAAATGGAAATTTTAATTAGGAATCTAATAAATTAATCTTATATTTTACTTGACTGTAAATTAAGAGTTACTACTCTTTTTCTCATGCATTTTGAAGGAGAAAGTCAGTGATATTTAAAGCGAATAATCTATAGAAATACATACGTACAATGACGTCAGTAGAAATACATTGCAATGACGTCATTCATTACAGTAAATAATCTTTTCAGTGCGAGTTTTCGTTAATTTTAAATCGAATTCAATGATTAATTGACAACCCGATTTTAAAATACTCCACTACAAGACATAATCATTTTTTAACATTGACTCATTTTCTGAAAAAATTTCAATGCATATTTGACCACCGATAACATTAATTTTATACAATAACAGATTATAAAATTTTACTTTTTATAAACTACATGTTACGAAGAATCCAAAAACACCACACATGACGTGTGTTATTGTATTCAATTAAAGTTATTGATGGTCAAACATGCCTTTAAATTTTTTGCAATCAAACGGAGTCAATGTTAAAAAATCAGATGGAGTTTGCAATTTTACTGGGTTAAAAGAGATAGGCGTAATTGTCGGTATATTAAGGACTAAACTGTTACTTAAATCAAAAGTCAAGGGAGTAGATGTAATTTTCCCTAGAAATATAGGTCGACCATGCTGCATGCTATTGTTAGGTAGGCACAAAAAAGGAGTGTGAACTTATGCGCTGAGTCATATATTGGTCATATCGATCAAGAAAGTTGAGTACTCTAATCATGATTTGCTTTAATCAAACAGTATATGCGACCTTGATATATAAGATAAACGGTATTTATTGACTATATAGACTTCTAGAATGCATCTTGACTTGAAGATGGGTCATCCCAACCCATCTGAATCGAGAGAAGAATATCTTCCTTCATGCACTGTTAGCAAAATATCTCAACATTTTTTTGTCGGATGACATGCATAAATGAGTTTAAACTAATTTTCATCCACCGTTGTGAATATAGCATTCTACGCTTTTAAATTTGCCAATGAAGCCTTCAGTTCATATGATGTCCAAGTTGACTTATCTTTGAGTTTCTTCTTCTTCGTACTTGATTCTCCCTCTCTCATTTGAGCTAGATTCAACATCCTCAGTTGAATGATTTCATTCTGTTTCAACAAAGTGTCAAGCCAATTCATCTAGTGAGTTAATAAACACTCTCATGCGTACCTTTCAATAATTGTAATTGGTTCCTTCCAACAGTAGTGGCCAAGACACTGAACCTCCTTATTTGGTCTTCATGGTAAAACCGGATCACACTTTCCTTGACACAACCATGGTAAAAATAAGTGACTCAGCTCTGATACCAAATGAAATTTTGGTTTTACCTAATTAGCTTATTTATTAAAGTCGTGTTCCAACATAACCTATATAACCAAACATGTAATAAAATCAAACAAGAACACATAAGACTTGGTAACGAAGTTCGGTAAAATTCACCTAAATCTGCGGGGTCTGGCGCAATTCAGAATTATCCATAAATCAGAAGGATATAGTACAAAGTACATCATACAATTATACTTATCTTCTATTATTAATGTGTGAATTCTGCAATCTCCCCTTACTACCGATCCGTCTTGATCAAACTCTCTCTAATCTCGAAACTCGTCTACGCCGGATCTCCTCCTCCAGAGGAGCAATTAAGATGTATGATTCTGAACTTGATCAACGGGTTACGATATGTTGGAACATATGTATGCTGACTATCGCAATACTCTCGGAAAGATAGAAAATCTGAATGCAGATTTTTGCAATTAAATTCGTGAGTTATGTAGCCGTAATGATAGGCCATTGAGCAGATTAGAATTTCCATCTTTATCTCCACAATATTTCAATTTCATATCTACTTCTGAAGCATATTCAAATCTCATAAATAAAGGAATTTTTCTTATCTCAATATATCCCATAATATTTCATGAATCCAATTCCATAATTATAGAAATTTCTCATAAACCCATTATGCTTCAAATACACACCTAAATCAATATTGCACAATCTCCAATCTTCCATAAATCAATATCACGACAATATTATGTAATAGGTTAAACTCATTTAGTCTTCAAATTTCCGCATGTTCCAATATGGAAAGTTTTTCTTTCTTAACTAGTTCACAAATATCAATTAAATAATTAATGCAATTTGCTTGAATTTAGAGGATTATACAATTTTCGGTTCGATTTTCAGTTTTTGATATTTTTTGTCCACCCTTAATTGAGAATACAAAAAGAATATGCATTATCATAAATAGGGTATGATTAATTACTCATTAATTGAAAAGCATTGAAGTATGAGAACAACATTGAAAAAGGGAAAAGGATTTTCTTTGTACATTGGGGATTGACTTTATTAAATATTACTCCCTCCATCCCAAGAATATTGGTGTAATTGCTTTTGGACTAAACTTTTATGTAAGCTTATGTGGCATGGAATCATTGTGAAAAATAGAAATATTTTGGGAAAACAATGGGTCTACTCTCAAAGTTGTTAAAGAGTACATTGTGAAAATTTAACATCATATTCCTTGCCATTTTAAGTAAATTTTAAAATATGCCATTAATAGTGGGACAGACGGAAATATAAAGTAGGCCAAAATTTATGGGACAGAGGGGGTACATTTTCAATTAATTTTAGAAAGTGACGTGGAGTTATGTGTGAATGTCATGGAAAGAATTATGTGTGAATATCATGTGAAAATGATGACCTCTTTTAATATATACTATAGATAGATTCTCCCTCAATCCCACTATAAATTGCTTAATTACTTTTTATAACAACAACAAAGCATAATATTATTATGATTCATCAATCAATACCACATCAACAAACCAGTCATGATTAGAACCACAACACAAATGATCAATAAGTAACAGCAACAACTTAAAGTGAGATAACCACAACATGGGACCTTTATTTTTTGTGCTCACATTCTTAGAAATCAAAAGGTCAGGTGGTTCATAGGAAGGTTTAGGAACTTGAGACTGTTCCAAGTCAGAAGGTGTAGGGTCTTAAGACTGTTCCAAGTAAAAAAAATACATCGAAAACAAAGGCTAATGGGATTGAAATGGGTTAAGGAGCTAAGAACAGGCTCAGGTTCGGCGAAGTCCCAGTCAAGGGGATTATAACCAGCCCAGGACAATTCCAGATCAAGAGGGGGCTCAAATGAGTTGGGTTGGGTTGGGTTGTTTCAGGGTTTGAAACACCAAAATCATCCACGGGATCCACAAGTGACCAAGCAGAGCAACAACAAATGGGTTGCAAACAACAACATGAATGATCAAAACTTACAGGGCTTGTATTTCGAATCGAAAAAATTCAACAAGGCTGATACAAACATGAACAAGTATATAGTGGGTTAGGATCTTAACTTGCAAATAAGTGGGAAAAAACAAGATCTTCACGTTTTTGAACAACACGGACTTTACAACATGGAGGAAATGAACGCAACAACAAAAGGCCAGCTGATCTAGGTTAAATACACAAAAGAAGTGTCACCCTCAAGAAGAGTTCTGGCCAAATCTCAACGGCGATTGAAAAACCCGACCCTATCAAAATGGAAAATAACACCATAAACGAATGGGAACTTGCTCAATGACTCTGTTAACAACATGCATAACTCAAAAACAAAAGGCCCTTACATTAATGGATTTAAATAACGGAAGGATTATTTTCAACTCATATTTGTACATAGAACACCAAAAACACAATAAATCGAGGGTTTTTATCAATGAAAATGTTGAAAAAAGATTAGGGTTATCGAAAATTGGTTTCAAAACAGAAAATTAAACAACATTGAAGAGGCCTTCATTTCAAGGATTAAACTGAGCCAAATCGATTTGAATTCAATGTAGATTTATTTTTTTTTTAAAAATAAGGCTGAGAACGGTGCAGAGAAATGAAGAGCTTTTCATTGAGGATTGAGAGAGAAATGAGAGGAGATATAGAGTGAAGAAATGAAAAGAATTATGTGGACGCACGTTGATTGAAGGAGCAGAATCACGTGAATTACTTTATGAGTATGGGGAGAATCAATGTTGAACTGGCTGGGGAAACGAAGAGATAAAGACAAAACATTTCAAACACAACAATTCAAAATAGAGGTTGTTGGGCTCAATTATGAGCCGAGCTCATTAAGTATGGACCCATTTGACCCAAATTAATCTTACCTAACAAGACCTTAATCACCCGGGCCTTTTATAATTTTAAAACCAAAGGCAAGGGTAATAGTGGCAATTCAGCATGAATTTCTTTGCCAAAAACTGAACAAAAGCAAAGTGTGCAGTTTAAGGTGGGAAGGACAAAATTGGAAAGTATGCAGTTTATACTTGGACCGGGGGAGTATAAGAATATAATTTAGTGATGTTTTATTTTTGAGTTCATCTTCTGCGAGACCATCTCATGGTGAGATCAATAATAAAATATAAATAGTGGAAATTTAAAATAAGAGCTTTCTAAAATTGGGGGTCAAAGTATTAATAATTTAAATCCAGGGTTAAAATTAAAAACTGCATAGAAGTTCAGGGGCTGATCTAGAAATTTTTTATAAGAAAGAATTCCTGATTCGTCTTCTCCGACATACCACTGGAGACTCGCCAACAATTTCAAATTCAATCTGTTTTCGTCGCCATCCCTCCTGTTTCTAAGTTGTCGTGTTTCGTCGCTATTTATGTCACCGTTTATGTCACCTTCGTCCGCCATTTCTATTGCTATCGCCAATTATTACGCGATTCCGGTGGTGACGACGTCAATTGAGAATTCCCGATGGTGAAGGTAGTTCGGATCCCGTGATCCCGGTGTTCACAATACCGATTGCAGGATTTCAGAGGCGAGGGATTCAGACGGTGATCTCTGATGCGCGATTGTGGTGTCGACAATGCCTATTTCAGGATTCCGGAGCTGATGGATTCATATGGTTACACCGATGCGAGATCCCGGTTGTGATGATGCCGACTGACAAATTCCGGTGGTTAGGGTTTCAGACAATCTAGTCTAAATTAGATCATATTTTGGGCCGAAAATGTGGTCTGATGTTGGATAACTAAAAACCCCATCAAATCAAAAAATATATAAAATCAACTAAAATCTCTAAATTATCAAATGAAATAATTAAGAGAAAGTCTCTTGTTAGACCGACTAATGGTTAGACCAATCATGAAAAATCCCGTTTCAATAACTTTTAAGGTTAAACTATCATTATTTATATATTGTGATACATTTTAAAATTTTTATAAATTTATAGGAACGTCGTTGCGATAAACGAAAACAAACATCAAATCACTCTTACATCAATTATAAAATGACTCCGTCTAACAGTTAGTCAGCCTAAAATATTTTTTAAAAATATTTAAAATCAATTAAAATAAAGAAATACACATCAAATTTAAATATTTAAACATGAAATAAAATATTAAAATACACTATATTAAAATTAATTAAACATCAAATTAAATATGATACATGTAAAATCAAAAAAACTATGTTAAACATCTAATAAAAAATTAAAATACACATGAAATTAAACATAAATAAAAATGGTTAAACATACAATTAAATAATTAAATAAAAATCAAATTGAAGTAGTTAAACATCAAATAGAAAATTTTAAAAATCCACATCGAGCTAAAATAATTAAACATCAAATGAAAACACTAAAATCGCACATCAAATTAGAATGATTAAACATCATGGTTAAAATTCAAATAAATACTAAAAATACACATAAAATTGAAGTATCAAATAAAAATAACTAAAAATAGAAATTGAATTAAAACATATGAAAAAATAAAAATAAACATCAAAATAAAATAAAATAAAATATTTAAATGCATAAAAATCTAATATTCCAAAATAAGAAAAATGAATATTAATTTTTAAAACTACATGTTAAAAAGTTAACACATCAATAAAAAAGAAAATATAAGTTAAAATTTCTAAAATTTAGATAGTAAAGTATCCCAAGTTAATGTGAAAATCAACAAAGTGTGAAAATTTTAACATTTAAACACAAGATCTGCATTAAAAGATCAAGATTTAATTTTAAAAACATAATTTTAGTAGGAAAAAAAGACTTATAGTATAACATCACAAAGTTTTATCGAAACATCAAGTACTTGAAATGAAACATCAAGTACTTGAAATGAAACATCAATTCTGATAATAAAAAGGCAAATATTGTGTGAAAATGGGAACTAAAATTGACTCGCGCGAGTTTTTTCGACTAGGATTCTTGACAGCGAGATTCTTATGACCCGGAATGATTAATTCCCCAAGTAGTTGTGCTCAAGACACCGAAAAGTGTTATTTGCACCTATATCCCTCCATATTTTCCAAACTTTCTATAAATAATATTGGAAAATACGTTTCTAATTCAATTTCATTATATTACATATTAATCATTGGTTTCGCTATGTGACGATCTTATACAAGACTTTGTTAATAAAGACTTTGTTTATTAATAAAGACTTTGTCTTTATTTTTTTCTTCATTTGGGAAAGGCAAAGTCTTGGGAAAAACCGTCTTTCTATGGACATATGGGAAGATAGTGTTAACTAGAATTATAAAAAGACAAAAGTTTTTAGTTGCAATATTAAAAATTGTATTATGCAAGGTGCAGTAGTTATAAGTTTATGACCCGATTAATGCAACTCGAAAATTTTATCTTAATTTTTTCTAGTTTACAATTTAAACTTTGATTTTTCCATAACTTAGGTAAAGACCGTCTTTCATGAGATGGATGTCACTAACACTCACAACATCTCAACTGGCCCAAGGTCACTTGAGTCTTTTTCACTCTAATTAGCTTAAGGAGGGAGTGTGTTCTTCAGCCTCAACGGATTCGAACAGAACGCAGCAGCATCAGCAGCTGTGCAAGTGGGATTGTCCAATTTGGAAATCGGTTAGTTAGTTAGTGGAAGGAAGAGGGGATAAAAGAAGGCCAAACGGATGGAAAGAGGCATCGAACTCATTTTTCAAAACTGATCAGAATTGTTCTGATTCTTCTCTCTCTGTTGTCTTTTCTTTCTCTCCTAAAATATGTACTTCTCAGCTGATCTCAGCTGCATTTTTACTCTTTTATCCATAATAAATCCCTTAGTTTGTTACAATTGGTATCAGAGCCTCAATATCCTGGATTTCAATGGCTGGAAACACTGGAATAAGGTCGTTGGAGGGATACGTAAAGGATTTGGAATCCAAATTCTGTGAGATGTTTTAGGAGATGAAGCAGCAGACGGCAGAGCTCAAAATTCAAACATCGGAGCTGAAGTTGCAGATTCTGAGATTAGGAATCATATGGATGCATCACTCAAGGATTTGTATGCGGAGATCAACAGACAACAGCTCGAATTGGTTAAGCAACAAGTAGAAAATAGTAGGCAACAAGCTGAGAAAAACAGGCAATTGCAGCAAAACACATCAAATCGCAAGGAGAAAGGAGTTGCAAAAGAGATAAGCACATATTCGAGTTCTAGTCCTAGATTTGGGGAATCTGAGTAAAAAACCTTCAAATCAGGCACATTCTGAACAATCTGAGTATAGAAGTAGAGCTAATGTGTCTGTGCTGGAGAATCCGAGAGTTTTGGTGAATGACGATTTGGCTTAGGGAAATTATGTGACTAGAAATCATGTTAATATTCAACCTAGATTGGAACTATCTGTTTTTAATGGAACTAATCCCAGGGATTGGCTTAGAAGATGGGTGTTAGAGTAAATCATGTTTCTGATTAGACTTGATTGATTCTAGATAGACATGCTGACTAGGCTAGAGTTCTACTAGCACTAGTTTAGTTCATTTGTACTCTCTATTTATTTCAGTCTGTAATACAGACTTCATTACGGGAAATCATTTTATCAGTATGCCTCAGATTTGGCTTTTATGAGAAGGGTTTTACAAGAAATCCCGTGTTCCGTCTATGTAATTCATAAATTTACAATTTTGATGCTCAAATGCCATGAAGTTTGAAGCAATTCTGGAAAAATATTTGTTACCATCTTTTAGTAATGGTGCTGAATTGGCTCTTTTTTATATTTACATTCTAAAGTTTCACCTTTTTCTCCTTTTCTGATTCTTGTATAGGTGAGATTTGTTTATCCTATGCAATTTGCTTGTTGTTTATAATTACTATGTGCTTGATTTGATCTCTTTTTTATTGTTTACTATTCTTTGCGATTTTTGTATTGGATTTGGTGAAATTGTGTTTTGATATTATGTACAGATTATCGTACAACTGATGATTGTATTTTCACCTGTTTCTGTGCTTTTGGAATTGGAGACTACGTCTGGATTAGGCTTTATTGGATTTTGAGAGACAATGCATTGCGGATGATGCAATTTACTTTGATCATAAAGATAGATAGTTTTTCTTCCTTTTTTTGTTTTTCTGAGTGGTTGTTACTCCGTGTATCAGACCAAGCTCGTGCGGTGTTTTTAGTTGAGAAGGATGTCGAGAGGAGGGACACAGAGTAGCTTGCGGAAAACTCTAGGTGCTCTCAGATACACCACCACTGTCAGTTTAGCTAAAATAAATAGTGACTATAAAGTATGAACAATTATTCGATGTTTTACCCCGAATTTTTGTTGTGTTCGAATATGTTAAGATGAGGGGTTATTTATTTTGATAGGAATTGGACATTGCCATTGTAAAGCCCACGAATCACGTGGAACGCCCTGCAAAGGAAAGCCACATGAGAGGTTGGTATTTTTGCAATGTGGTTGTGGATCTGTTGAGAGTCTACTTGATTGCATCTCTTGTCATTTGTGGTAGGCTCTATATTAGCACCTAACACACAAATTTCTCACTTTGTAATTTCAGCTATCTTTTCTGCGATATCGGCTACCAGGCCAAGAGCTGATGTTGCCTAATGCATTCACACTCTCACTAGACGGCTAGCAAAGACGCATAACTGGCCGGTATGTGTTCAATAGCTTTTTGGTGGGATAAATATGGTTTTTTGAAGTACCTTGTGATGCTTTATCATTGCTATGGGTGTGTAGGTTGCCTTGAAGACTTTGATTGTTGTTCATCGTGTTTTAAGGGAGGTTGACACTACATTCCATGAAGAACTTATCAAATATGGAAGAGGGAGAAGCCACATGCTGAATATGTGTCACTTTAAGGATGATTCCAGTCCAAATGGTATGATAATCTTCTTCTTTCTATGCAACTTTCAAAGTTTTCAGAGGAAATCATTTTTGGCTGAAACATTTACAACTTTATTGCTCAGCCTGGGACTTTTCTACAGCAGTGTAGCGTAAAAGGAGGACTAAAATGGCTCTAAATGGTGTTCCTTATATGGTAAACGGAGCAACCTTACTTATGCACTGTGATTTTTTGCTTCGGAAGTCTGATTCCGTGTTTTGTGTGCTCAGATCTATAATGCCCATCAATCCAAATTCAGATTACTTTATTCGCTCTTTAATGTTTACAGGGAAAGGATATGGGATGTTTGACCAGGCTGGTAGTAGATTGATGAGACGTCAAATGCATGTGTTTTCCAAAGTATTCAACATCTCTTTTGTTATGTTTTTGTTAGAAGATTGCTAGATTTACGTAGGTTTACATCATAAGGGGTTTAGATGACCGTTTTCGGTTTTCGTATCTAAATCCTTCATTTTGCAACCTAGTTT
>JAULKM010117476.1:0-17649 GCA_032355605.1 Rubia tinctorum | reverse complement strand
ATAGCGTATCCCCAACCTGGAGTTCCTCTTCATCAAGAAACTTGCTAAACCCCTTTGGGATCAAGGTTTAGAGCCTCATGTTCCCTAAGTAGTGCATGTCATTCACCCTTCCATAGCATTGCGGTACAACAGGCAACTTGTACGGCGTAGGAACTCCATAATCTTGTTTGGGACATACTGAATTATAAACGTAAAAAATCACATTTAGTACATAGGAAAGTAATCTATAGGAAAAATTAATTGGAAATAAAATACATGTGTAACAGGAAGGACTTACCAGGATTGGAATTTAACCAAAGTTTATCTGGGTAAGAGTGAGGACTAACTGTGGAATGACATCCCTGAATATAGTCCATAGACGACGGTCCACATCCGAATCACTACGGATCCTATTGGTCAATGAAATTATTAAAACTGAAATTAGAAAATAATTAGTCAAATAAAAGGAATTTATATCTAAACAACAAATCGCTCACCTTAATCGGGGCATGGTTACTCAAACCAGCATTGTTAGTCATTATTCCCGAAATTCATATCATCACAGATGATAAATATTGTGATAAAAATATGGTCCAATGTGGATTGGTTCAAAATAGGTTCATGTAGGTTCAAAATCATCCAGACGTCGCACGTACATGTAGGTTCAAAATATGACTTGGCCGACATGTATGTGTGACGTCACTGACATATCACTTCTAACTAATGGCACGGTCAACATGTCAAAGCGACATCGCTAACCCATTGGTAAAATGATTGGTTGACCGAGTATGGTGCAATGTCAAATTGAAGCATTGTTAGCAGAAATTATAAATGAGCGACAACGCTAGAAGATCTCTTCAAACGATGGAGGATCAAAGGACCAACGTCGTCACATTTAAACCTTACAGATGCATTCTCAACAGCAAAAAAACAGAGTAAACAAAGGTTCTAAACATGAAAATATGGTTGGTTGACAGGTGAGAACATAGAACCTAAATTCCTACAACCCAGAACCCTAATCTATAGGAATTTTAAAACAAACAACACATTCATACACCATATACATATCAAATTCAAGGAAAAATATGAAAATGAAAGTAATCTAGGGAATGTAGAAATCATACCTTTGAGAAAATGGGTAGAGGGACTGTAGCAATTCGAGAGAAAGTTGAATGTTTGAAGTGATGTATGAGGTGGGCTTCATATATATTCTTTATGAATCATTATGAACTTTCCCTCGTTCGGTGAGATGTAGCGTGGATGTCAACCATAATGACACTTGACCGACACAGGAGCAACGTCGGCTAATCTAAAAGTAGGTCTCACCAATTCAACCCACTACCATAAAAATGGGCCTTTGTTTGACCAAAACAAATTTAATTGACCTGTGTGAATCCCACCTCGGCATGTGCAACATTGCAGATTAATCTATTATAGCAACATGTTACCATTTTGAGTGACGTCGGATAACCTGAACGTGGGCCTCATCTTTTCAGGCCATTAGCTTAGCAATTGGGCCCGCATTTGACCAAAACAAATGCAATTGACCTTCACAACCGTTAATAGTTTGTTAGGAGCTAATAATTGAAATTTATAAATGTCTATGAACTTCATTAATGTCTTGTTCGATCGAAATTTATTTTAGCATAACCGGTCAACTTTACAGTTTGTATGCTTAGGTCCCTCCGAAAAGGTGGGGGAGAATGAAATGCAAAATTGGAGATACACAATTATCTAAATCACATTGGCGCGATCATGTTTTTCTAATTAGGCATCTTGAAACTGTGGTATGCGTTCCTCATTTTTATGAGTATTCCATTAATACTCTTACAATGAGCGTTATTAATTAGACGATAAATTGCACCTCATCGAATCACATGAAATTACAATTTTTTCTTTTTTTGTGAATTACAAATATAATGAAATTTCGTCCATCAATTTTTCTTAAGTGCTAGTACGTGGTCTAAAGTAATTGTAGATGATATTTGAGGGTTAATCAGAAGATTTTTTGGAAGTCTCTGTGGGATTATGCCAGTTTCTTATCACTTTCGGGGATTATAAGTTTGACAGGGGATGGCAAAGGTCCCTTCTGGGATGATTGGAATAAATTTTGGGACTTCCGGTGTTCTTTTGAAATTTTGGGACTTCCGGTGTTCTTTTGAAATTTTGCACTTAGGTCCCTCCAACAAAGTGGGAGAACTCGAACTGAAAAATTGGAAATACACTTATCTGATTCACCAAGTCACAACCATGATGTTCCGATATGGTCATGCACAGATAGATTGGGGTAATCGTCTGTCATTTTTGTTAGTATTACATTAATGCTCTTAAGTTAGCGTTACAAGAACAATAATTTCCACCACATAGAATGACATGAAATTTCATATTCTTAGTTTTTATGAAATAAAAAAATAATAGAATTTCGTCCATCCAATTTTGAAAGGACTAGTACATGGTCTAGATTAAATTGTAGTTGATTACTTTTTAGTATACAAGAGGTCATTTAGAAGACCTTGTGGAAGTTTATGTTTCTTTGTTAACCTCGGCTAGTCTAAGTTCGGCTATGGATGCTAAAGTTTCTTTTTGGGACGATGGTACTCGGGTTTGGGACAACCGATTAACTTTTACGTTTTGGTAATTAGGTCCCTCTATGAAAGTGAGAGAAGTTTAAATGTAAAACTGGAGATAACATTTTATTAATCACATTTTCAGAACAATGTTGTTTCAATTTGTGCATAAATGGGCCATTGAAAGTGGCCAGAATCTTACCAGGGAGAATTTTACGACACATTTAAAAAATAAGACTGTTATCCTTATGTGCGACACGTGAATGTGTCGCATCAAACAAACCCAAAAGAGACCATTTCGCAACGTCGTTTGAATTGACTTTTCCAGAGGGAAACAAAATGTTTGGTCAAAAATTTGAGCCAAAATCCCCCCATCCCTTTCTTATGTCAATAACAATTAGGAACAACACCCATTTCCCATCACCAACACTCTTCCTCCAAACCCAACTCCACACTATCCTTTCCATTCACACCAATACAACCCTAAAAACTCAATCAAATTGCTTCTCTCAAACATCAAAAAACATCCGAGGATGGAGCATCCCCAGGTTCAAATTAATTGAGGTACTTTTACATTCGTTCCATGTTCATTTTCCATCTTTATTACCATATACCATCCATATGTTTTTTTCTCATTGATCAATAATATAATATTTTTGTTAAGTATGATAATTGTGTTACATCTTATATAGTATACATTGTTATTGTTTCCAAGATAATGCAATGTTTATAAGGTTTGAAAAAAAAGGCTTAGATTTGGGCTAATTATGGACAATAATCTTCGCTACGTATGAAAACTGATTGAAAGTCTGACGTCGCTCACATGTAATCATCTCATACGACATGGGACCAAATATTGATAAATGTCACGTAGGTTTAGAAATGATTGAAATATCTATGAATGTCGGATGTTACGATTTCGATCAATCCTGCATGCGACGTCGCTTGTAAGCAGATCAGGTACCGATTCCATGTTGAAATTAATGTCTTTTGCGTTTGACTATATTATGTGTTTGTCATTTGTGGACTTCCCAATTCTAACATAAATTTTGTTTCATGTGTATTGGTTGAAATAGAACAAAGAGAATTTCAACGTGCAATGTAGAAAATGAAGGTTCAATACAATAAATGTTAAATTTTCATATTAACCTCATGTATTTTAATATATTCTGACATGTATCTATAATATATTTTATAGCATTGTTACTTCATTTCATTCTCATTATTTCTCACATTAATTGAACAACAATTAATTATTGTATGATGTTTAACCATTTCACGAATTATGGAACATTAAATAACATGTAATCACTATCCACGGATGATAGCATGTGTAATTAAATATTAAGTGACATAATATTGTACGAGAACTGATGTCTCCACAACTAATCCACGACGTCACACAACCCGGTGATAGGTTCGACACCTTACCGACGTTGCATAAACTGGTAGTTTTTTTGTAACTTTGGCCATACAAAATGATGTTGTATTTATTAGCTTTCCACGTCGGTAAGCAGACGACCTAGAGCATGCAATGTATCTTACCATTGACTCCGACGTCGCTATCATTTATCCCCGACGTTGACATCAATGATGTCGAGGCTTATGCATGCTGATATCATTCTAATCAATATTGCAGCTATGGTCTTCAATCGTTGGCCTTCTTTCTAAGACCAACGTCTGTCCAAAAACCTACTGACGTTCGTCTAAAACCATGTAAAATGTACTTTTTACTACATCAGTATTTACCTCAATTTTTTGGGACTAAAATCCAAGGTAAAAAGCATGTAGAGTCAAGGTAATAAGTGTTGTTTCGTGAAGTGAGATGTCATCGAAATATAACTCATGTTGTAGCTATGGAAATTCAAATGGCAAATGATGTAGGTATCCAACCAAATGCATCTTATGATCTAATGGCGAAGCATGTTGGAGGAAAGGAGAATGTAGGCTTCATTCCAGAAAATTACAAAAATTATTTGCAGGCCAAAAGAACAAGTGATATGAAAAAGGGAGATACAGGAGGTATATTAGAGAGTATATGCATCGAACGTAATTTGGTGATCTTATTTTCTTTTATTATATTCAAGTTGATGAGCATGATTTGGTAATGAATTTTGGTCGGATATAAAAATGAGAGCAAATTATGCACATTTTGGAGATGCTGTTTGTTTTAATACAACCTACAAGAAATGCCTCATTTTAATAATAGTCTAATGCATCATTTTTATCAACATCAAATCACTTAATAAAAAAATATTTGAACACCCCAACCACTCTAGAATATTCATATTATGACAAGAGATATTAACTGAAGATTATTTAAAAAAAATTAACATCTCAACCACTAAATTATTTTCTACCGTAGATGAATATGTTCATGATTATCAATAAAATATTAAATCTATCAACAAAAATTATCATTTAGTAATCACTCTTATGTAAGTGATTCTGAATGGTAATTTTTGTTGATAGATTTAATATTTTCTTGATAATCATGAACATATTCATATAGTTAATATCTCTTGTTATAATATGAATATTCTTGAGGGGTTGGTGAGTTGAAATATATATATATACATATATATATACACACAAGTGGTTTGATGTTGATAAAATGATGTATTAGACTGATGTGTTTTTTAATGCATTCAAGATTACATCGTGATGATAGGTGAGCCAAGTCCTTATCGTCGATTAAGTTTTGAAGATGATAATCAAGAATAGCAACAATATGAATTGAATGATGGAGTGGAAGATGGTGACGAAGAACAACACATTTTGGAGATGTTTGTTTTTATACTACTTTGAAGTAAAACAATGATGGTCGTCCAAATTCATTTTTTAGGTGGGAATCATCATAAACAAAATGTAATATTTGGTGCTGCATTATTGTATATGAAACATCTATGAAACCATTTTGAGAGCCTTATTGAAGATTGTCTGTACGGAGAACTTGTAGATGAACATAAAGCAATTATGATTTTCCCATGTTTACTATAGCCTGTTGGGATATTGAAGCATATAGTTAGTGTTTATATCTTAAGATTTTCCAATACTTTCAGAAAGAATGGTACATATCTCATGACTAAGATGTTGAAATATGTGAGGATGTTGGATCATAAACGCAGTATAAAATTACACCTCACAACAAGAGTTTCCATTATTTTGTTACGTTTAACTCATCAAGTGGAAAGGTTGAGTGCAGCTACAAGAAGATTGAATTTGCTGGGATTTTGTATTCTTGTGTTTTGAAGGTATTTACGATGAAAAATATTATGAAGATTTCAAGTGAATACATATTGAAAATATGGACTCAAAAGGAAAAATTTGGATACTTTGAAGTTAATGATGCAAATATCAACAAAGACAGTTCAGATCCAAAAGTGCATCAGCGTATACGATATCAAGAATTATGTGCACTCTATATTCAGTTGGTTACAAGAGCTGCAGAAAGAGAAGATACATATAAAGTTGTTAGAGATGAATTCTTAAGATTGTTGGGAAGGGTGGATAAGAGATTACAGGTTAAACAATCAGCGAAAAAAGTATTAGAAGATAAGATTCGTGATGAAGGTATCAAAACAAAGAGAAAAATGATATCAGGTAAGAGATTGAAAATTGGGGTGGAGAATAGCACAAAAAAACTGAGAAGGAGAAAAAAACATTCAAAATTTTCAAGTGTGGATCAACATTGCTCCTTCCCTCACATGTGAATGAGGTTTTACTTAATCATATCATTGTATTTTGTCACACAATTTGTTAATGAATCCAATACTAACTATTTTGTTTTTTGAAATGTATCAAGGATAGAAATTCTATTTCATGTTTCAAGGCCACCATATCCAACCGAGGTTAGTTTGAATTTAAAGTTTTAAATATTTTTATTTCCATACTCAGTACCTCTTAATACTATATAAATCGAATTGTAGCATACAAATCAGATAGAGCATATAATAGAGGGATGAATAACACGAGCCTGGGATACTCACGCTAAATCCAGCGTAAGAGATAATTTCAACGTCTGCAATCTGCGATCAGGAGTTAAAAAGTAATGAAACACGTCGATCAACAAGCAATTAGGTTTGTCATTCAAAATTGCAGAATCAAATTGGTTTCTTGAACAATCTACAATCAATTTAAGTGATGTGCGAAGAAGATGATAGCAAAACCAAAGATTCATTAACATGCCTTTTGAACAATGAATGACAAATTACTATGGTGAACGACACAGCCAATGAAATCAAAAAAAATTGTAAAGGTAAGTTTTAACAACCGGAATCATCATATGAAACTTGATTCTATATGCTTGTGAATGTTTCAGCTCGAATTGCTTGTGAATATTTTGATGCAGACTGATCTTTCAGCTTAAATAGCTCGCGAGTGGTTTGAAGTTCAAAATTGGTGCTCTGTACCAGTATATATAGACAATACTATAAATCTGCATCAAAGTGTGACCTGAATAAATTTTTATGTGATGTTACTGATATAGAAATTCATGTGTTAATCGAAGTGTCTAATGCTTGTGCATCTGATGTGAATTGTTAGTGAATATTGGCTGCTAGAACTAGTGTGTCATGCTATAAATAGAATGATTGACTTCATTATGCTTAGTGATAAAACTAGATACTCACCCATGGCATTGGTAACAAATATGAGAAATCTGATTCAGAAACTGACCTGCATATAATGTTATGTGATGTTTCTATTTTATGGATTGATATTTTAATAAAAGTGTTTGATGCTTCTACACCTGATTCAAAAAATGACCTATGTATACTGCTATGTGATGTTTCTGTTATATGGGTTGATATTTTAATAAAAGTATTTGATGTTTTTGCACCTGAGTCAACTGTTCCGAAAACTGATAGAGTTTATCTGTGACTTTATAAACAAACTGAGTGATCAGTGATTTAAATGACAAATCTACTAGATGATATTCCTAATGTATTGGACATAGATACAAGAGAGTGTTTACAAAAAGTGAGAGCAAGAACTTGGGAAGAGCTTGAAACACTGTATCGAGCACATGCAACTGCCTTGGATTTTGTGTAAGGAAGTGAACAACAAGACAATCAAACCAAGAAGTAATTAGGGAAAAATATTTCACATGCTCATGTGAAGGAAAGTCGATATCAAGAACTAAAAACACACCTACTCTATAGCCATACTGGAAGAGAGAAAGAAAGTCAAAGGAGTTTCCAGTGATCAGAATAGGATGCAAAGCTCTGGATCAAACTAGTTGATGAAAAGTTCTATGAAATCAAGCACCACTTCATTGAGCATAACCATGACTGCACAATATCTTAATGGAAGTACCTATGGCGTTGTTAAAGAAGAATTGAAAATGTGAAAGCAAGAGCAATCGAAGTTATGGAAAAGGCAAATCTCAAATCAGCAGCAAGTTACAAGTATTTAGCATGCGCTGCCCAAGGAGAAGAAAATATAGGGCACACTATGAGAAATCACATTAATTATATGAACATGTACATAATGGACACTATTGAAGGGGGATGCTCATAATGTTATAGATGAGCTTTATCAAATTGCTGCTGAGGAAAACTACTTTTTTTTAGAGTAAAGCTAGATGATGAAGGAAACTAAGGGCACTCTTTTGGAGGGACTTGATAATGAAAGAAGATTACATGCTATATGGTTATGTTTTCAATTTTAACACCACTTATAGGACAAACAAGTATAATCTCATTTGTGCCCCAATTGCGGGATAAACAATCACTGGAATAAGGTTGTAAAGGTTGGAGACGAAAAAGTTGAAACTTTTGTATGGCTGCTGGAGGTATTAAAAAAATCAATGGGAGGAAAACAACCAGTGACTATATTCACTTACCAGGATTTGGCTATGTTAAGGGCAATTAAAGATGCATTTCTATAATCTATTTGAATATTAATGTTTCAAGTTTTGTGTTTGACCTTTTACATATTAGTGATGATGTTTTAAGCCTTCGATCAGTTGATTTCTTGGGTCTAACCTATTATATTATTCAATTGATGTTCCATTGAAAACCTCTAACCTGTTAAGTTGTTCAGTTGATGTTCTATATTTTTAAATTTTACTTTTCTTATCATTATTTAACTGGTGAAGTAAATAATTTTATGTTCTAAATCATCAGCACAACCTGATTTGGGACACCTGAGAAACCGTTATGGGCATATATACAATTTCTCTTATATTTGAAACTGCAACATGACCATCATACATTTAGAATTGATGTTCCATTTGCAGTATATGGCATTTTTAATAAACTTTGTGATGATGCATGTGCTGAAATTGTTGTTGTTGTTTCTTAGGTATTCGAAGACGCAAAACACAGACTCTATTTGTGCCATTTGAAATGGAACGCAATTAGTCACTATGGAAAAGTAAAGAGTGTGAAGAGCTTGGAATGGTATTCGACGACTGTTTGAAAGGTTGTGCAAATGAAGAAGAGTTTGAAAGATGCTGGAATTCCATGATAAAAACCTACCAGCTGCAGGACAAAGAACAGTTCAAGCGCTTGTATGAACTCCTGGATAAATGGTGTGCTGCACTAAGCAAGAATTTCTTCTCAGCTGGAAATTTTTCATCACAGTGTAGTGAAAGTACCAACAAAGCAATCAGCTTCAGTGCTTCAAAAACATCCAACTTGACACGGTTTTTTGCAATCTTTGGAAAAAATGTCAAAAGTTGGAGAAGCACGTAGACAAGCAAGGAGTATATCGGGTTAATAGGAAAACCAAGAGCAGCAGTAGAAGGACCCGGATTGCTGAAGCATGTTGGGAAGATATACGCTCTTGGTATAGTGGAGAAAATATTCAACATTGGCTATGAAGATGTTTATGAAGTCAGCCCAGAAAACAATGAAACAAAGGTATACAAGGTTTATTATAGACTCAGGGATGATAAAATGGAGATCAAGTGTTTATGTAAATAATTTGAAGAAGTTGGGTTGTTGTGCTTCCACAGCCTTTGGATGCTCCACTTGCGCAACATCACAACAATACCTGAATAATCTTCAAGAGATGAACAAATATGTCTAAGAAGGAAATATGGAATAGAGTACTTGGTGGTGCATCAACACAAAACAATGAGAACAACAGTGAGATGAAATGTAAAGGGATTCAATTATAGTGTATCAACTTCTTTCAATGAAAGATCAAGACAAAACTGAACATTTAGCTACAAAAAATGCCAAGGATTCACCAACAAAAAGTGCTCCAGAAGTCTTAGATCCAAAAAAGAGCAAAAACAAAGGGAAAAGTAAGAGGTTGAAAGGAAATTTTGAAAAGAAGAAGCCACGGAAGAAGGAGTTTGGCACAAGACTCCAATAGCTCAAATCATCTGAATCAGAGAACACCAAAGTTGCTAAAGCAAGAGTTATGAACTTGTAGAACAAATTTGATGTTTCAGTACTGTTATCTGATGTTTTAATACTTTCATTTGAAGTTACATTTTTAAGAAGTGAGGAACTTGAATTAAAAATTCTTACTCAACTCAGTGTAATACAGAGGGTTTATTATGGGAATCATTTTAAAGTTTACAGATTTCTATAAGTTTCTTGCTTTAGTACTGAAAGTTAATTTACATGAATATGATGTTTTAACTAATAGTTGTAATGACTTACAGATACCTAATGATCATTTTAATGGGACTTTACATTCAGTATACCAAATGTTACAGCTACAAAATTTGACTCTTTTTATCGTTACACTAAAAAACTCCTAAATTTTTTATGTCCTAATCTTAAAACATAATGTTTCATACATAATAATTATGAAAAAAAATCTACAAATAGACTAATAAACATTAAAGCATAAAAAATAGGCATTATCATTAACACCCTAAAACTTCAAAACCTGCTATTTAATGATCACTACATTACTAAACTTCGGACTAGAATTCAAAAACCAAATGTCAAATTACAACCAGAATTCTAATAATCGCCTAAAAATACTTATCCAAACCCAAAACATCCAGAAAACTTCAAAACCCAACAATCCTAAAACATCAAGTGACAATAGTTAAAACATCATAACCAAATACAAGTTCATCATGTCATAAAAAAACAACTAATTTGTCTCTGATCCCTTTGACGACTTTGCTACATGTGCACCATTATTCTTAACAGCTTTAGCCCCCTTCTTCTCAGGTACAACAGCAGAAGAACCTGCAACTCATCCTATTTCCTCCAAACTCGCAATCCCAAGGTCAAAAGAAGGTTCTCCTCCAGTCTTTAATGTTGGAACTTCAGGTGTGTACTTCTTCACTGACTTCTCGATGATTTCATCAATCTGATCAAACAAACCATTGCTAAAATATTCCTTTGAACACAGAGGAATCATAACTAGAGGAACAATATCATGGGCTAGAGCTGGAGCTTTTTCACCCAGCTTCATCATCTCAGCCAATTAAGATCTGGTAACGATCTCAATATTACAGGAAAACCTCATTAACCACTCAACACCATCCTACAAAAAAAATACAACATTATTAATCATGAATTGAAACATCATATGAAAAACAATAAGCATAATATGAATAAAAAACTTACAGAAGGAGCTTCAGTAAGAATCTTCTCATCAAGGGGTAAATCATCAGGAATCTTCAACACTACATAGTGAGAGGTACTACGAGCACTGTCATGACCTGGCCCTGAACCTACACACTTTAATTTTCTCATTAAGTCAAAGGAAACCCACTACCGCTTATATAATGAGCATCAAAACCAACACTACTAATAGACTTACACATGGCCTTAAACTTCTTATCATCAAAGTGTTGGACTAAAGGGAGGTCACTAGGCAACGAGACTCCTTGAAATTGAAATCGATAAAGATAGAAGATCAAAGGCAAAAAAACATAACCATTTACAGTATCAAATAACCCATTGTTATACCCATTAACTGTATCACAAAACTTTTTCAACACAAACCCACACCAATCTATGTTCCTGATCTCATTCACATTTTCCACAACCAACTTAAAATCAACAGTACTTCTAGATGTAGGACTGGGGAAATTACACAGCACATACATCAAAAAGTACTTAAAATCATCACCTCCCCCGGTCAACAAAGATATCCTACTAAGCAGCCTATCACATGGAATATTATCATTTTTATCAGCCCCTAATTCCATCCTCCATAAATGCCTCAATTCCATGTCCCTATTATCCCCCTTACCAGAATTACTAACTTCTACAACCTCAATATCACTTATAGGCAGACACATTGCATCATAAACATCATCATTCGCAATATATAACTTATCACTACCTATGCGATGCAAGCAACTAATGGGGTTGAAATTAGAAACCAGAAAGTGAATCACATTTTTGGGCAGAATACCAAAATTAATCTTCAATAATCCTTCAAACCATATCTCAATAACTGACCTAATCTGACCATCAGTCAATAATTTCACAAGATTGACAATCTTACCAGGGCTACACTTAGTAGAGTAGCCCCTTTTCGAGCTGCAAATATATTTTAAAAAATAAATAAGAAACAATAAAAAAGATGAAACATATTTTAGAACTATAACAAGAATTAAAAATGTATATATACCTTGATGCATTATTGGCAATCTTTGCAACTTTGGACTTCACAAGTCCTCCACCCTCCTCTCTAACCCTCTTACTTATGACAGATTTCCCCTTACCAAAATATTTCCCTTTCCCTTTACCCTCATCTTCACCCTCCTCTCTAACCCTCTTACTTACAGAAACAGATTTGCAACCTTCCTTATCTGAATCATCACAGTCACCCTTCTCATCCGACCTAACTTCATCATCCTCTTCATCCTCATCAGAATTATCATCCTTATCCTCACTCACTGATTTGTTCTCATTATCATCACCATAATTCTCCTCACTGTTAGACTTACTGCCATTAACATCACCAGATTGTTGTGAAACATCAACAACTTTCTCTAAATCTTCCTACTTGTCAGATTCTTCACCTTCATCCAAATTTTATTCACCTTCCTCCTCTTCATTGTCACCTTCTCCACCTTCCTAAACATCATCTGTTTTCTCACCTTCACTGTCCGAACAGTGATCAGATTCAGAACCATCATCATCTTCAGACCCTTGATCACATGTCTCCTTTTCATCATCAATCAAACCATCAAGTGTTTGAGATTGATAAGCGGCAGTACTAAAGATCTCCTCTACAAACAAAAAGAATAAAAACACAGTTAAATGAAGGTGTACCACAAAACTATAAAGGGAATTGATAATTTAAAATAGGAAGGTTAAAAAAATTACCAGATAGAATATCAGTGAGTCCAGCATCAGTCAACATAGATTTGAAAAGAATCTTTAACTGGAGCTTCTTTCCAGCTGAAGAAACATTTTCAGCAACAACACCTATAGATATATTAAAACATCATGATCAAATTACTAAACATAAAGAAGAAAAAAAATAAAACATCAAGATCAAATTACTAAACAGTAAGAAGCAAAAAATAAAACATAAAAAGTAAGAAAAGAAGTATTAAAAGAAAAGGCTATTTTTACCATTATTAGCAGATTTTAAAGGTTGAGCAGAAACTTGACTGACACCCGCACTTGAATTGTATGAAACATTAAATCATAGTGGAAAAAGGTAAAGTGTAATTAATTCAATAATCAGAAAAAGAAGCATGAAAGAGGAAAAGTATTTTTACCTTTCTTAGCGGATTTTTTTCCAAGCTCAGTAGAAACTTGACTGACACCCTGACCTGAATTAAATGAAACATCTAACCATATTAGTAAAAGGTAATGTGTAATTGATGAAACTTCAATAATTAGAAAATAAATATGAAAAAGGAAACGTATTTTTACCCTTCTTAGCAGATATTTTTCTGACTGAGCAGACACTTAACTGACACCCTTACCTGAATTATATAAAACATCAAACCATATTAGTAAAAGTTAAAGAGTAATTAATAAAACATAAAAAATTAGAAGAAAACAATTATTAAAAAGGAAAACTATTTTTACCCTTTTTAGCAAAATTTTCAGGCTCAGCAGAAACTTGACTAAGCCCCTCACCTGAATTGTATGAAACATCAAACCATATTGGTAAAAGGTAAAGAGTAATTAATAAAACATCAAATGAAAAATAAATCAAAAGTATAAATATTACTAGTTGCCTTCTCAGATGAAGTAGATTCGACTTGATTGGAATGAACATTACTGGCACCCTTCTCTAAAAAAACATGAAACATCAAAAAAAGATTAAAATATGTAGTATCAAATTAATGAAAAATCAGATGATAAAACACAAAATTAAATTTTGAATGATACCTTGACACTCAGAATCGCTCTCACGCTCAACCATGGCTTTAGCCTTACCACTCATTAGTTTGACCCGTTTAATAGCAACTAGATTTACACGCCTTTTCCGAATATTTTCTTTTGGAACACAAGCATCAAGGACTGGAGATGCTGGAATAGACACCTCGACCACTTTCTTCTTTTTTGTATTTCTTGGGCTCAGCGCTGAAGGAAAAACAAAACAGACATAAAAATAAAAAAACAGACATAAAAATTATACAGATAAAAAAATATATCTGCAGTAAATGTCGGAGTCATGAGACCACGAATCCTGTCAGATTTTCTGACAGGATCACCACAATCTAAAAAAGAAGAAAACATAATTCATAGCATAAATAACAGCAGCACACATACAAATATATAAATATTCATAGAAAGTCAGAAACATTAATCAGAATGCAAGTTTAAAACTAGAATTTATGATAATCAAATAAACAAAACAAATGATCATTAAAGAACTGTAAAACATCAATGAAAAACCTAACATTGTCATTCTGAAATAAAGAAGAAAAAAATGTGCGAAGAAAAAAATGTGCGAATAAAAAAATGTGAAACCAGCAAACACACAACATCATATAGAAATAGTTAACACATACTACTGAAAACTGACACCATCATCACACATAGAACCACACAGTACAAAGCAACATCAGTACATGAACAGTAAATTTAATTGGAATACTTGTATTGTCAAATCGAAACAGTAAAGCATCAAGTAAAGTCATAAATAATAAAAACATCAACTGAGATATTTAAATCATCACTCCTACTAAAAATCACAATTGAAACACTGTAATTTAAAAAATAAGCAATAACAATATAAAACGCAAATAATAAAAACTAAATACATGACACACTTCCAAAATAAACATGAATAACAACATCAGGATAAACAGGAAGGGAAGTCAATTGAAAACCTTGAAACATCATATTCAATCATTAAAACATCACTTAAAACCCTAAACGACAAAAAAAACATAGTAATACATTCAAATATTCCCGCCAAATAAATATAAGCAACAGCAAACCTTGAGAAGACGACTTCTTCTTCTCCTTTACATCAACCTTCAAAGAACCGGAAGGTTGGGAGTAAGATTTAGCTATTTTCAACACAACTTCTTCTAAATTAACAGATCAACTTGATCTAATCTTTTCTTTGACATCTACAAAATAAAAATTAAAAATTAATACACTTAAAAATTACCGACATCAATAAAAACCTAATAAAAAATATGTATATATATATATATGAAAAATCTTCAGCGTCGCAATTACCTAATCAAATACGATAACAACTTCCAAGCGAACAGATTAAAAACTACAAAACACAAACAGAAAACTCAGAATTCACCGACAAAAATGCTTATTAAACAACTAAATCAGCTAAAATTAAATATTATCGACCATAAATACAAATTTAGGTCATCGGTATTACCTGATGTAAAAGTGAACCGATTAGCAAACGAACAGGGAAGAAACTCCAATAATTATACTAGAAGCTCCACTTTCACTCACATGCAACATGATCTGACGCGTATCAAGCAATGAAATTGGATTACAGTATAGAATTGCGGCCGGAATAACAAACCTAGGTCGCTGGAAAAGGGGAAAATAAGAAAATGAACGAGCGGTTATTGAGAGAAAAACAAGCAGTTTTTCAGAGAGAAAGAAAATATAAGAATGAAATATGACAAACAGATGCTGAATAATAAAGGTGGGGTCAAATTTAATTCATTGCAAATCAGTCCATAAAGAATTTGAAAGCTATAATTAATACTCCATCCTAAATTAAGTCTTTATTATTTATAAGTCAATCCCTAGTCTCACTATGAGATCGTCTTGCATAAGACTTTTTCTTTATATTTTTATGTATCTATGAATGATAGGGGATTTTATGGATTCAAATGATCCAAATTGTATTCGAATTTCAGAATCATTAACCAATATGACTAGCTTATTAATGGTAATTTTACTCTTTCTTGTTGATGATTTTTTAATATATTTTGAATAAGAATGGATGGTTAAATTTTAATAATGCCCCAATTGTAGGCACCTCAATCACTTGTGTGGATTTGATTACCAATTCTTTTACCGCGTGGAATCACACCAATCAAACTCACCTAAATCATTATGTGAAATGCAGTTGCGTAATTCGATGTGATGATATAATGTTTTGCGAATCAAGAATATAGGGGGTGATGCAGTATTTTTATTAAGATTTAGATTTAGACTTTACATTTATACTTATCATTGCATAACATTAAAATTTACTCAATGTCATATTTTAGGCAGTCTAAACTTTAGGCAAGAACTATAAAACAATTATTATATATACTAGTAATTAGAATGAGTTTTTTTTTAAAAAAAATCTCAAAACATGGAGGACTTACTTTGTAAATATAATAACTATATTTATTTATTTATTTAAAAAATTAGTTCAGAATCCCCTGTCTTCTTCCCCGTTCATCCTTAATCGCTTTCCAATTGCTGCCTCAACCGCTTCCAGTGGCGGCGCATCCACAGCGGTGATCCACGGCAGCGATCCACAATGGCGCATCCATGGCATTGATCCACAACGGCAATCCATGGGAGCGATCCGCGGCGGAGCATCCACGGCGCATCAATGGCGGCGACGATCTCAACGAATCGGCTGACGATTTTAGAAAATTTGGTAACGATCTCAACAAATTAGGCGACAATTTCAGCGAGTTCATCGCCTCGATGTTCTCTCGGAGGGTGTCGGTAAGGTCAATGGGAGTAAAAGATCTTTAATGGATAGATTGGGTAATAATTTTGATTCACCTGCTCATTTTTTACAACAAACGGTATAAAAAAACAATTTTGCTTAATGTTTGCTTTGTACTATTGGTGATGATGTTTTCTTCTTATTATGATGTTGCATTTAGGGTTTAATGCTTCTACATATCTACTTGTTGTCTTTCTGGAAAGGTTGTTTGAGAGGTAGACATAATGGGGTTGGAATGAGACTGTAAGGAAGGAAATGCTATATTTTAATGTAAACGATGCTATGGTATGTGTTTTTTACTGAACATGAGGTCATGATATGATTCATATGGTCAAGCTAAGGTATTGGGATGATTCTTGGTTGTGTTTGGGAAGTTTGAAGTAAAATGCTAGATTTATGTGGTGAATCTGTGAAGAATTTATGGTTTTGGGGAGTTGAGTTTAAGATTTTTTTCAAAAATTGTTGAGGTTTAATATTTTGTTGGCTGAGCTTATGCCATAAATGATTATTTGGTCTCGGGGTTAATGCTCTTGTTGCTGAGGTATGAGGTCAATGCTTCAAGTCTCTCTATAATCTTTATTTTGAAAAATTTATGTTCTTGATGTATATGCTGAGGTTTAATATTATTTGACTGAGTGTATGTTAAATAAGAGTATTTTTGTAATGGTTATTGCTCCAGGCTTTGAGATTAGTGACCTGGGTTAAAATTCCACCAGGTCATTTTTTAAAGAATTTTTTCTCTTATGTTGATGTTTTTCATTATTCGTGTGAGGTTTAATTGATGTGAGTTGATGTTTTGCCTTTTTTTTGGTTGATATGGATTGATATTTGCAGTTTTTTTTTATTTTCTCATATTGATGTTTTTCATTTTTCGGCTGAGGTTTCGGTAATAGGAGTTGATGATGTTTTTCATTTTTTGAATGGGGTTCAGGTATTAGGAGTTGATTGATGAGACTCCAAAATGTATGTATTTTCCTAAGTATTTAACATATCTTTTGTTATAATTTTGTTGGAAGATTGCTAGATTTAGGTAGGTTTGGGG
>JAULKM010117466.1:0-21635 GCA_032355605.1 Rubia tinctorum | reverse complement strand
CCCATTCAACCCCCCGTTCTCGCCACCTTCCACGACCACTACTTCCATAAACCTTGGATACGACATCAAAGCCCACCATGATGCCGCGTCATCTCTAAGCTCTTTAACTCGGTGGTCCCCCAAGTTGACTCGCTCTTCCTCCGAGTCGACCCATCACCAAACCCTAAACCGGTGGGAAGAGAAGGTGAATGACAGAGAAGATGAATGGTGGAGAAGGTGAATGGAGGAGAAGGTGACAGAGAAGAAGAATAGGGAAGTCGACGGAGAGACGACAGAGAAGAAAAGGGACAAGAAGGGGAAAAGGGAGAAACTCGTCGACGAAAGAAATGGGAGAAAGAGGGGAAATGGAGAAAATAGGTCATTAATGTAATTTTATAATTTTTAAAGAAATTAAATTTATTTCAGAGGGATAAAATAGTAATTTCACTGAATTATGGCTAAAATTGATCAGAATGAGTAGTTTTGCACTTATGTCAACTATGTAGGGTTATATTAGCACTTTCAACACTGAGAAATTATATTGGCATTTACGTGAAATATGTAGTGTTATAAAATCACTTTTTTCGTTAGAAAATTCAATCTCAAAGTTGGCTCATGCAACAATTTTGCATGAAATGCGGAATAAGCTATCCCTTTTTGCAAGGGAATCACATATGCTTCCATTTCTTGACAAACATTGGGGTTAACTGTTGTATTAAATGGTTGTGATACCTATAATCTATTCAGACATAATTATAGGAGATGAGCACGTCAACAATATAGAGACAGATACATAAGATTTTGGTATACTTATAGAGGACATTAAATCCGAACTAACCATTTTACAAAATCCAATTCTAAAACGAATATTTAGACAGGAAAATCTAATAGCCCATAATTTGGTGCAATTTTTTAATTCCAATCCTTCGGACTTTCTATTTTGGAGCACAACTCCAAGTTTTGTAACTTTTTCACATGATTAATGATACAAAAGTTCTTTAAAAAAAAATGAAGTGTAGTATTTATAAAAAAAGCAAAGTTTTGGGAAACACCATCTTTCCATATGCTTATGGAAAGATGGTATTTAATAAGAATAATAAAAGTTTAAATATCTTAATTGCAATATTAAAATTTTATTATGCAACGTGTAGTAGTTATAAAGTTTCTAACCCGATTCATGCAACTCGAAAATTTTATCTTCATTTATTCTAATTTACACTTTAAACTTTGGTCTTTCAATGATTTATAGAAAGACTGTCTTTCAATGAATAATGGAAAGACCGTCTTTCAAGGATTTATGGAAATACCGTCTTTCAAGAGACGGGCTATAAAAAAATAATATAATAAAGGGAGAATAATCCCAAACATATTCGCTGTGCTTTTAAATTTTAAAAAAATTATATGCTCTAAAAGAAGGCAAAATCTTGGGAAAAACGGTCTTTCCATAAGAATATGGAAAGACGGGTTGAATTGAAATTATAGAAAGGTAAAATGTTTTAGTTGTAATGTTAAAATTTTATTATGCAACATTTATGAGTGATAGGTTTATAACCCGATTAATACAACCCAAAAATTTTATTTTAATTTTTTCAAATTTACCGTTTAAACATTGGTCTTTCCATAACTTATGGAAATACCGTCTCTCAAGAGACAGACTCCTAAAAGAAAGTAAATTGACTTAGAATTTAATATTGCTTCCATATTAAGGGATCATTTCGGCAATTTATCCAATTTATAGAAGTGAATGGAATATAACGAGAGAGAACGGCATCAGTTTCCCATTTTGCTCCTAATCAAAATCCCATTGCCAATTCAAAAATACTTTCAGACCTGAAAACATTTCCAAATTAGCGGTTTCCAATTTTCATAAACAACTGATTCTTCAACAAATCTTGCATATCAATGTGGCCATCAAAACCCTAGCTCCCAAAATCCTAATTATGGTGCTGGAGAAGTGTGGGACCCACTATGATCATCATCATCATCACCCCCACTTGATCAAATCGAGGGTTTCATCGATCGAGCTCCAGCGTCTTGGAAAAAGAAGATGCCAGAACCAGTAGACGGCGAAGGAAGGAGAAGTAACGCAATACGACTGAGTGACGTACACGACAATGTCTTTGTTGTAGAATGGGAAGAATACGAGCAGGAGTTAGCGCGGCTGTGCAGTCTTAGCTCCGCCCTCGAAGAAGCTAAGCAAAAGAAAATTCTACTGGATCAGAAATTACAGTCCCTCATAAAGGTAATTTTCAGCTAGTTATGATTCATTTAGTCAAAATTTCTAGAATCTTGTTATCACGTGGAGTCTTGTTAGATTGGTCATACTGTGTATTTTATATACATTCAACTTTTTATGTAATTAAAGATATTAATTTATGCACTAACCGTGCACTTTGAATTGGTACGGAGGAAGAAGTAAATGAGTGAAGGGGTTCAAGAATGTTAGCTTGAGAGTAGGAAAGGCGATTATTAGGTTAAGAATGTTTTTCCAGGCTTTAAGTTATTGAGATTTTTCTCTGCTGAATTGGGATGATTATGAAAAAGCAAGCAAGAAAGAAAACCATTGTTTACTAGGCAGAGTTGACATTTGGATTAGTTTGGTTAGGGGGAAATGGAGAAGTAGAGATTCTCATATTGAGATTGTTTTCTGGTGGTTCTTGACATCTTGTCAATTAAGAAATTGACAAGAGAGGGGAAAGTGTATGGGTTGAAGCTTTACATCGAAATTTGAGGTCAGGGTCTTCACAATTGATGCTTGAGACGCAGGGAGACCGGAGACGTTCGAATTTGTATAGCTGACTTTATTTAGTTGATTATGTATCTTAGTTTGATTCTGGAAAATGTTACTCGTAGTAAGTAATAGAAGAAGCTTTTGGTTTGTAGATCAATTGATAAGAGAAGAATGTGAGCAGGGCTAGATTGAAGGGAAATGGCTACTTATTCGAAAATATGGCCTTCTTAACCTGGGTGTCTTTGTGTAGTTTCTGTGGTTACAGTTGTGGCTAATTATCACTGTTTTTTTTAGGCGTATGTTCTATTTTTCTTGATTTTCATGAAAAAATGCTTTATTTTCATGCTTGCTATGTCAATCTTGAATTTGTCTTTGAATGGTTTGCTGTTTAATGGTTGCTTAAATCTACTATTCAGTATTCTTTTCCATGATCTTTGTGCATGATTGCCTAGCAAATGTTAAGAAAGCAGAAGGACCTTTGTAAACACACTCTAATAAATTAATAATAACCTTGCAACCGCAGATAAATATCAGAGTCCAACATAATAGCTTAATTGGAACTGTTTCTGGCGACAAATATGAGTTAATTAAATGAGAATATGTGTTAGATGGGTTACAGTGTCAAGGAAATGATAAATATAATAGATGTTAAACAGTAGGTTAAAGACATCTCATCTTCGATGAGAAACCTAATTTTTTTACTTTCAGTCATCTCAAGATTTATGATATGTTTTTTTGTGGTTGGGATAAAGTCCCAGTTATTGTTGAGTGATCTCAAGGTTCATGCTTCCTAGAGACTTATATTTGTTATTGACATAGATGGTCTATGATATGTTCCTGGTGAAAGTGTGATTTTCCAACCATATTCAATGTTGAAGGTGGAATACCCCCAAAAAGGAGGCAGTAGGACAGCTTCTCCATATTCTGCTTTCAGATTTATTTTCATCCTTTATTGTAATTATAGTATGGGAAAGTCAAGTTTAAGTTTTATTTCGGATAGCTCAAATTTCCACATTTCCTTTCCTTCTTGGAGAGCAAAATATCATGCTCTTCATTTCTGTCTTTCCTGCTTTTATATCATAACTACTTTGTAATAATTTGGGCTTAAAAAATGACTGTCTAGTCTGTGGAATTTGTTTCAGGTTAAAGCTGAGACTTTGAATTGGTCAAATGAGCTCGATCAGATGCGTGAGAGGTTCCATTCACGAAAGTTGGTTATGGGAAGCATGTCTATGCATTCAAAAATTGCACAAGAGAACGTAAAAACCCGAGAAGAACTACTCAGTAATGAAATCAGATCCTTATTAGTCGCTGGAACGGCTCTTTCTGTGGCTAGCAAACGCTTGCAGGTAGGCTCAGATGTCTACGGATTCTACTTACTAGTTTCCTTGTGTAACTTTGGGACTTGGGAGTTAGTTGAAGTCATCATTTATTTTAGTTCTTTCGGGAAAAGAGTAACCTGAATGAAATATGGTTTGATAAGAGAGATTTGACTTATCATTTCACGGCAAAAGGCTTTCCACATTTAGTAGTAATGAAATGTTCTGTTGAGAATTGTTTCATGAGTCCTCAAGAGAGCACGTCTGAAAGGTTAGAGTATCTCATGATACATGTGGGCTATCATGCCTGTTTGAATCTTAGCTTTTGAGGGAAGCTTAAAAACCTTGATGATCAATTTTCCTACTTTAAGTCATTGTCACCATTTTGTATTCACTATTGTTTCTCCTGCTACTAGCTAAATTATCTTTCTGGAGGACTATCAAAATGCCACTCTCTTGTAAGATGAAAAAATGAAAGTGTATCACATTTTGTTGGAATACAAGGGTAATTTTTTCTTACCATTTCTCGAAGTCTGAAGCACTCGTATTTCTTGCTATTGTCTGACTTGGCAAAGTTGATTACGCATATTAAATGTAGGACTATAATGGATCCTTGGCCGGAGAGAGTGGCTACCTCCATCTCAAAAAAATGCAAAAATTACTGAGAGTGCGACAACAATATAAGGTGTCACAGATTTCCTTACTTTATCCAGTGAAGTCTGTCGTTGGGCAATCCTGTGAGCAAGAACTTGAATCATTTAGCAGCAGCATCAAATCCGGTAACAAATCATATTATTCAGTATTTCCGTACTGTTGCGGAAATTCATAGTTTATGAAGAGCTTTTCCTTTCTATTTTGGCTGAGTTAATGTGTCATTAACAATGGTTTGCGATAGGGTTTGTTTTTCCAACTGCTACATTTTGCATGATAGAATTCAATTTTTTCCACTTTTTTTGTTAACCCTTGATCTTTAGTTTTGTGCTCATTATGCGATAGACGGGTGTTTACTTCAATGATTGGAAATGCTGATTGTTGTATTTACTCTGCCTGCCTCAGTTCATTCTCGTTGTTTACACTCGGAGCTTGTATTAACTGAAGTGTCTTATTATGTTCTTGAACAATCGTTAAGTTGTATGCACATGCGTGCTATTCAGACTGAACAAGTTATTTATCTTTTATAAATGTCAGGTGCCACTACAGGATCCAAATCTCTCGATCAAGGGTCCTTAACTATTGCAGGTCTGCATCTCACCGTGATTCCTTTTACAAAGATGAGTTTTTTCACTGATAAGAAGGAAGTTCAACGAGCTTCAACAGCCCTTGGATACGTGGCACATGTGTGTTCTTTCTCTTCTCACTTTTATTTCTCTTCTGCTCATTTCAGAAAACCCATAGCCTATTGCATATTTGAATGCAAGTTGCAGCTTTAGAGATTGAATCAGTATCCTCTGGCTTAGCGGCACATAATTTCAACCTTAGGGCCATTGCTTGTTCTATTCTCTTTTTAAGACTACAAACTAGAATTTCGATGATTTTGTGTAGCCTAGCATATGATTTTAGCAAAAGGCTTGTGGTGATTCGAGTTTTGATCCTTCTATGTTTTCTGCCTCTTTACCTGTTTGATTAGCATTTGCTTCATTCACATATTTGCAAAGCAAAGTTTCTTCATATTTTGTTGTTGCCTGCTGCGTGTTGGATACCAGTTATTTTCCTGCTCTTGGTACCTTGCACATAATTTTCCAGAGGTATTTATCTTGATAGTTGATTTTTACAGGCTGTCTCACTTATTGTGTCGTACTTGCAAGTCCCGTTACGCTATCCTCTGCGACTGGGATGTTCTCGGTCATATATTCGTGACCAAGCACCTTCTATTGAGCCTCTGCCAAATGATTCATTACCAGATTTATCGTTTTCTACAAACTCAAAGCCTGCAGAGTTTCCTCTCTTTTTGGAAGGGCAGGACTCCACGAGAGCAGCTTATGCAGTATTCTTGCTTAATAAGGTTTGTTTCTATCAGATTTAATCAGATCTTATTACTTCTATGAAACTTGTGATTTTCTGATGTGATGGTAACCTGTAATTAATAAGTTGATGCCTTTACTTTTATTGTAAGAATTTCAATTGTTCGTTAGATAAACTGTTAGCCTCTGTTTGATTTTCTCTCTGGTAATGGTTTACCATCCTGCTTTGCTATTAGGCTGAAAGTATGTGTATGTTTCCAGCTCTGGACATGGTGCTGTACCTTTGTTGATCACTCATATAGGTTGATTGATGATAACCCTGGGAACCATATAAATATCAGCTTCTTCATGAGAGCTAATTTTTATACTACAAACTTTGGTAGCATAACTTCGGTAGTTTACACTATAAACTTTAGTCCTAAGAGAGCGTGTTTTTTTTCTTCACTTGCATGCTAATCAAAGATCCGGTAACATGTTCTTTGACTGGTGTGTACGCTCTTGTAGGACTTGGAGCAGCTGTTGAATTACATTGGAGTCGAGAGTTTAGGGCCGCGCCATGTTTTGGCCAATCTTAAGGAGCTTTTGAAGACGGTTCTTTCTCCAGAGTACATAGGCACATGAGGATTGAGGAAGCTCCTCATCAGTGCGTGTTAGTTTCCTGTAAATCGATCAAATATATTTGTAGGGAGGTGCCAATTTTCAGAAGAGCACCCTTCACCAACATGTTCTTTAGAGAATGAAAATTATGCATAGAAGACGGGCATTTCTTCGTTGTTTTTAACCACTTGATATATAGGCTCTGTTCATTCTTTACAATGTAATTGATGACGGCGACCTCTTTATATTTTATTCAGAAGAAGAGGCAAAGGGAAGGAAAATATGCTCAGCCTTATGCAAACCAGGTCAATGCACAAACTATGGATTTTCACATCCCAAACTGCCCTCTTTTATATGCATACAATCTATTTTATACCAGTACTTAATGATAACATCAATGCATCATCCAAGATGCAACATACCATAGTTCCAAGTCTTCAGAAACAAGCATACGAAACCTAGTAATATCCAGTCTGATTCAGACAGCACGAACAGACAGCAATTTAGCGATCCAATACAGATACTTCCATGGCATACCTCATGTCTAGGATCATCATAATGCTTCAACTCAAGGAGAAAGGAGCCCTCAACAGTTGATAAGATCACACAGTTTTTCCCGCTCAAGTCATATGCAGCAACAAAACGTGATGGCACGGTCTGTTATACAGCAAGTAACAACACAAGATGAAATTATCACATCAGGTTTCAGTTTCACAAAGTTCATTTTATAAACAAAGTAATTTCAGATTGGACTAAGGTTCAGTTTACCATATAGCTTCGATCCTCGTGTATCTGCATTATGGTCAAGTAAAAACCCACCCCGTCTTTGACATCGCATCATGATTGCTCGTGCATTTCTCACAGAACCTATATTAGCAAAACGGAAGAGGATTCTGAACTCAGTTCTTATGCATACAATCTGGGTTTTGTCCTAACGCACATTAGAATTATTCAAGGGTTTCTTCCTCTACATTGTTTCACTAACATATGCATAGTTATTTTTTCTGGTAATCTGAATAGAATTTGTTCTGCACTTCATTAAACATGCCATTTATGTTAAGCAAAACCTGCTTCTTGCCATTTGAATCTAAAGATTAGTCCAAATCTACAATACATGAGATGAACATAACAATAAAAGACAAACTGAATTCATAAACACAGGATCAGAATCATACCTGAAGCTCGAACTCGTGGGTGGGTTTATAGCTGCTACTGCTACTTCCTCCCATTTCTGCGTCTTGATCAGATTCAGTATCGCTATGTTCAGAAGACTCCACGATGGTGTTCCTCCTTCTCTTCCTTTCCATCCCCTTTATTTTCGCGCAATCTGGTTTTTGAGCGGACTTAGCTCGGGAACTCCCACCATGAACACTCTTCATCTTTATATCAAATATCATAGTCTTCTTTCTGAACTTCTCTTCAAGATCAGCCAATTTTCTCTCTTTCAAATGAAGCTCATACTCCCTTCTCACAATCCCTCTAGAATCCAAAACACTGAGCTCCAAACTCCTCTGCTCCACCATCTTCTGTTTCGCATCAAGCACGTGTTTCCTCTCCTCCAAACCACGTTCCATCGCATCGAACTCATTCTTCCTTGCTTCCAACTCTTTTTCCCTAGCCTCCAACACTTTCGCTTTCGAATCAATACGATCTGCCAAATGCACCGCTTTCGGCTCATCTTCGGCATTCGAGCAGTTCTCCAAAAGGTTATTCAGCTCCTTCCACAGCAGCTGCATTGCACTTTGAACACCAGCCCTCTTTTCTTTAGCAAGCTCCATAGCTCCAGATGATTTTTCAAGGAACTCCATTTTTCTGTTCTATACTCTGCTGCTATTTCGTTTATTTGTTTCTCCACGAAAAGTGAAACTTGGAAGAGTGAAGAACATCTTTTATGGCTCCATCTCAGAAGATCACTCCTCTGATACGTATGGTACCTTAGCACTAATGATATTTCTGTTTCTGAGTAAAAAATTCACGGTCTTCTCTGAAGCCAAAATCAAGGCAGTACTATACTACTATGTATAGAAAGTTAGAAACTGCTGCACACGCTGCATGAAATGAGTAGTTGCCTGCAATAAATTGTTGGTTGGGAAATTAAGAGACCAATCTACATCACCGTTTACTAATGTGAGTTTGAAATTGGATGCATTCATTAATTGATCAAAACTAAAATATGATTTATGTTTCACGAATTCTTATTTTAAACATACTAATAGTCACACGGTTAATTTTATAATGACAATTTTGGGAAAGATCGTGTTTTCATACACATATGGAAAGACACTGTTTAATTAAAATAGGGTGTTGCTATTTGCACCACCCATTAGACCATGTTTAATGGTAGAAACCACTATCGGGTTTTTACCAATTAAATATAGGGTTATTTACATTTATAACCTTGAAATTAGACCAAAAGCGCAAATATGACCCTACAACCTCAGAAAGTGCCAATATAACCCCGAGTTTTTAATATATGTGACTTATGGAAAAATTGTGCCGATATACCCAAAATCTATATTTCTGGCGTTGACCGTGTAAATTTCGGCAAAGAGAAAACACGAAATGACTAATATACCCTTGAGCTAAAATCTGATATTTTTTTTGGCCGAAATGCCCCTGAGTGCCAATGCTTATATAACTCCATCATTCATTAATAAGTGCCAATATGACCCTATCATTAACTAATAAGTGCTGATCTAACCCTATAATTTATTAATAAGTGTTGATCTAACCCTATAATTTATTAATAAGTGCTGATCTAACCATATAATTTATTAATCAGTGCTGATCCGACCCTATCAAATTACACGAGTGTTGAATTAACCATTACAAAATCTGAATACTTCTATAGGGGGAATTGAAACAATGAAAACATTGAACTATATTCTAAATTTAACTACTACTCAAAAGTAGAACATAATTGCAATCCCTCTTGACTGCAACAACCCAAAGGATTTCTATACACCACGGACAAATTTTCTTGCATAAGATCATCTAAAGGTTTACTAGAAACGAATCAACTAATGCATGATGGAAAAACAACACGTTTTCAGCCAGCATTTATTTGATAATATACAAAAGCCAACTCATTCTGACGAGTACCCAATATTCACATTCTGCCGAAGAAGATTGAACCCAGCAGCAGATGCAGGAAACCCTAGTCCATCCCACCCTGTCGCCACCCAGCCCCCGCACCACTGCAAACCCTAGCCCGCCTCACTCCAACGCCACCACAAACCCCAACGCCACCTAACAACCCTAGCCCACCCGCCCCGATGCTACACATCCACCGCCACGAGAAGAAGAAGAAAACAAAGAGAAGAAGAAACAAACTTGAGAATAAGAAGAAACAAATTGACTTAGAGCGGCATAGCAAATTCTCTGGTTGCAGAGCACTAGAGGCGGAGGAAAGATCCGATGCTCGACCAAATCTACGAAGCTCGAGCCTCCACCGGTGGTAGAGCAAATCCACGCCGGCCGAGAAGACTTGGACGACAGCGACGAGCGGGGGCCGACTAGATGGAAGTCTTTCTCAGACCTGGAGCTGAAGGAACAAAGCAGGAAGAAGCGAATATAGCGAGAAGAGAACCCGACAAATAATGGCAAAAAGCAAGGAAATAAAAGGTGAAAGGGAGAAATAAGTTCAGGGTCAATTAAGTCTTTCCACATTTTTTGGGTTTTTTCCTTTTAAATTACAAGGGTAAAACGGTAACTTCACTTTATTCCGGCAGTGAAAAGGTTGACCAAATGGTCGACGTGGTCAAGGGTTATACTGGCACTTTCTGAGATTGCAGGGTTATATTGACACTTTTAGCCTAAGTCGGGGTTATTTTAGCACTTTTCTCTTAAATATATTATTTTTCTCATTCTCTCTCTTCTACCTAACTTTAAGAAACTACTTAAGAAACCACTTATTTCCCTCTCCACAGTGGTAAAAAACTACTGTGTACTATTCATAGACCCCATTTAATTTTCTCTATCCTACTCATTAATTTTACTATTAAGATATAATTTAATTTAATTTTTCCACTCAAAATAAGTTGAATGTGAAATTTAATAAAACATTTTTATTTTAAAAATTTAATTTCGATTTTATTCATAAATTATTTAATATTTTGAGAATAAATATTTTTCTAGAATTTTTTTAAAAGATACGGATTATTAAATACATTTTACAGGTTTTTTTTAAAAAAAGTCATATTTTTTAAAAATAATTAAAGATAAGGACACGTGGCCGGTGTGTCACGTGTCCCTCAAGTTTTTTAAAAAAAATTTGCTGCATGGCCTGGGACACATGGCCAATGCATGCTGCCAAGTGTCCCAGAATTGGTTTAAAAAAAGGCTGCTTTCTAGCGGCCCAGCGCACATGCGCACATTTAATGTTAATGCCCCACAACGGTTTCTTGACCGCTTTCTTAGTTAAAAACTAGGGATCGAACAAAAAACCGGTTTAGAAACCACCACTGTGGGTGTTTTCGGTTTCTATAGCGGTTTTTAAAAATTAAGAAACCACCACTACACATGCTCTTAGTGGAATGTGGGTGAAAAGATTCTTGAAATTGTAAAAAGGTAAAATGTTTAATAGGTTTATAGGTGGCCTAAATAAAAACACCATGACTATTTACTCCTACCTTTTAGTTAAATGTGCAATACTCCTCCGTCCCCGTTGAATTTGCACAATTTTCTTTTTGGGTTGTCCTAGTTAAATGTGCACTTATACCTTTTTCCATTTTTGGGTCTGTTTTCATTGTTTTAAAATTCTGCTGGCCCACTTGTGTTTAAAAAAAATTGGCCTAGATAAAGCCCAATTAAGTATGATTTACCTAACCTAACCATTCCCACCAAAATTAGTTCCCCAACTACATCTATCACCCACATGTAATATCTTCAGCATCTCCAACGTCTTTATTCATTCGTTCTTGAGATCTTTCAATTTCGGAAAAGCTGTCCCCTCCTTTTTAATTTCTCCGTTTCCATATGATCTCCTCTCCTCACTTCTCTCTGTACTCTCAATTCATTTTCTCTAAACTCTCTCTCTCTCTCTAGGGTTTTCGAAAACAAACTCTCTGGCTTCTCTCTGTTTTCTAACATGTCTTCTTGGGTTAGATGTTGGTTTAACTATGATGGAGGTTGTTCTTTGTGCTTGGTTCCCGATTCTAGGTCTCCAACGACCAGATCACTATCTTCTCTGGCGGGTGAGGCATATGTTGACGCCGGAGAGGGCTGGACACCAGTGGTGTTACCCGGCCTTGAAGTTCCTCCAACGTTGACCATAGAGGCGACTGTATGTGGCATTGCCGCTGTCTCAAGATCCACTATGTTTAGGTTCTCTTCTCCGGTGGATGAGGTGTATGCCGACGCCAGAGAGGGGTGGCGACCAGCGGTGGTTCTTGGAGTTGGTGAGGCTGTCGCTGCCTCAAGTTCCACCACCAGATTTGGATTTTCTCCGGGGTGTGAGTTGCATGCCGACGCCGGAGATGGATAGAGACTGGCGGTGTTACCCGACCATGATGTTCCTCCAGCGTTGACCGTAGAGGCGATCATTGGTGGTACCACCGCTGTCTTTAGTTCAACAGCCAGATATGTGCCTTCTCCGGCGGGTGAGGCTGACACCGTGGGTGTTGCTGACTCAGGAGACAGCCAGAGACGCGTGACCTTCTTAGGTTATGGTTTTTCTCCAGCTATGGCCGGCGAGCCAGCCGAGGGAAGCACCGCTGTTGTCTCCCATTCAACGACGGGATCTGTGTCTTCTCCGGTGGGTAAGGCATACACCATAGGCGGTGCTGGCTGTGGAGATAGCAAGACACGAGTGACATTTCTTGGATTTTTACCAGTTTCGGCCGTGGCCGTTAAGCTGGCCGTTGGTAGCGCCACCGCAGAGTCTTTATCTTCAACCTACTCGGATGCATGATCACTGGCGAATGATATAGCCTCCTATGGCGGTGTTGATTCCCCACCAGTGACCACAACAGTGGCGCAACCCAGCACTTTGCTGGCTTTGACGAACGTCGCTGAGCCGGCCGATGGTAGTCGCGCTGCCGTGGGTAAGGGGAAACTCGATCGACCTTCACATTTGGTCTTACCCGCTCCATGCAGTCACTGTGGCTTTGTTCCTATAGTAGTTGACACTGCCAAATCAGTTTCCCGGCCTGTTAGTAAAATGAGAATGAGACATTTTGAGAAGCCACGACGTGAGGTTGTGGTTGAGTCACTCGACTTCTCTGACAGGGGTTACATCCAGTGTCCGCCACTGATCCAACCCCTATCCCACTCACCTGCTGACCATATGCCTGAGCCACCTCAGCCACTAAGTTTGGACAATGTTGACTCTGTTTTTCATGCGGCTGAGATTTACATCCTAGGTCTGCAAGATCTTCTACGCAGAGTTGAGGAGCGTTAGCATCTTGCAGAAGCTAAGAAAAAAATGAAGTAAACATTATATTTTCTTTCAATTTTCTCGTTTATAACTTTTAAGTTTCTTGTTCTCATCAGCTCCTTTGTTTTCTTTCGTGTAGGTGAAAGCGGATAAACTGGAAAATGAGAATGAAAGGAAATTATTTTCCTCTAGTACATGAACATGTGAGAATTTTTTGTGTATGTTGGCTATTTATGATCTTCCTGATATTCATACTCCTAATAATGCATGTGTTTTGCTGGTGTGGTTTATTGTTTGATTAGGCATGAGTGTGAAAGAGCCTTGACTTGCACTCCTGAAGTGTTAAGATACCTGTGCATTCCCATTCTTATTAAGGCCTAATCGAATATGCTACAATTACTGTTATGATTCAGATGCCTATGCGATGTTGTTTCCTGGTTCATGTGTTTCAGTTCACCTACTTATGTTTATGTTTATGTGTTTGCCGTTACCTGTTCCTGTTCCTATTACCCTAAACCCTGTCTCTAGAGCAACCCTGCAAAGTAATAAGCAGTTCGAAGGCTCTGTAAGTGGATTCAAAATAAATTCATATCATTTATGAAAAGGGGTTACATAAGAAACTCGTCGGACACACCAAAAAAACAAGTTTAAGAAACTCCAAAAACTATCCACTAGCCTAACCTCTTCAAAATGACCTTGCATTTCCCCATCCATAGGCCAAAGAAAGCATGAGACCTTCAACCTCCCAAGTGTCTTGAATGGTTATCAGATGTTTCATTGCTGCCCTAACATCAGCTTCATCCACTGCCAGCATTCTAGATAGTTCCCCATTTATTGAAAGTGCATATTTTGACATATGTGGCATCTTGTAGTTGTTGCACCACTTTTTTTTTTGTTTTTTTAAATAATTTTCATCATGGAAGCTTGATGAGTCAGAAATACTTTGTTGAGTGTATCTAGATCTTCTTTTTCAAATGTTGTGTACGCTGCTTGTAGTAGTCCATCTACTGTAGTTGTTGGAGTTTCACGCTGAAGGCTTTGAATGCTGTTGAAAAACCCTAGGTCTAATATATTGAGGTCGGGTGAGTTTGAGGGTTGGCTTACCAGAGTTATGTTGAACCCATCAGACTCTGCTACAACTCTGAATTCAGGATCCCAGTTATAGATGTGTGCCTTGCAATTGTCTTGTTGTATGAATATGTTTTTATTTATGAAAGGTGGCCACTTTGCTTTTATTGTTGGTATGATTTCTGTGATTATCTTGGCCCGAATGATATCTCTTACAATCTTCTCAATTGTGTTTGTCTCTATGGTACCTGCTGGTCTGTTCTTGCTCTTATTCTTTGCTTCTTCCCGTTGCACTCACTAGATTCTCCCCCCATTATTGTTCTTCAGTAGGAACTCAACTAAGTGTTGCCTTTCGATGTTGGATAAATTCTTCTCCATCATTTTTTGTTCAACCCGATGAAGAAGGGAAAATCCACACACTTTAGAAAGCAATCAGTTCAACTTTGAACTTGGTAGGGCTCGATAAGGTGGAATATGAACCCGAGGGTACACATTTTCCCCCACATTTATGGGTTTCAAATCTTGGTTTACAGTAGAAATGGGGGGAAATGAGGGGATGGACAAGATGATGACAGAAGGAATATTGGTGTTGCTGTTTGGTGATTTTGTGAGGGAACAAAATGAGGTTATGAATGTATATATAGAATCTGTACTGGGTAGATTTAGGTCTCATTTTGGTGGGAATAATGTGCAGTTCGATTTTTTCACTGTAAAAAGTCTGTAAAAATTGGAGTTGAATTTGTACTATTTCTACTTTTTCCTTGATGAATTTTTTACTGATTCCCCCCAGGTGAACAGTACCCACGCCAAAAATAATCCCCACTAAATGTGTTCAGTGGAAACCAAATGAGTGAACAATCCCTAAATCCAAAATGAACAAATAATAAAAAAAAATGGACCTGGCCCATTGACACATCAGCAACAAAAAAATGCACAACTTCCTCTCCCTGCAAAATTAATTGGGACAGAGGGAGTATGAAATTCCGTGTATCAATCTTTACATGTTGCATGTTCATGACCATGAATATTTGACAATTAATATTTTTGTTTTTTTACTTATGTTACCCACTCAAATATAGACTTCATACATTCTAATCAACGATAATAAAATTTTAAAAATATCTTTAAATAATTTATAATTTAATTTTGTTGCTAAATATTTTTCTACTAATGTTAATAGGTCACTAATAATATTTTCAAAAAATAGATCACTAATTATTAAAATATTTTCTAGTTCACCAGATTCGTACGATCATGTTGAAATTGCCATTGGCTACGTTAATAATCCATTATGGTAAAGTAGCATGGATAAAAAGGTACCTAATGCCTAATATTGCTCCACAATGAACCTATTTTAAATGTAGTATGATTGTGCAGGGCATGGATATTACTCTATATATGTATTGGATTGAAAATTGCAATGATTTTTTATTAGGCAAAATCTTGGGAAAAATCATCTTTCCATAGGCATATGTAAAAATGGGGTTGAATTGAAATTATACAAAGGTAAAAAATTTTATTTGCAATATTAGAAATTTATTATGCAACATGTAGGAGTGATAGTTTATGACCCGATTAATACAACCCAAAAATTTTATTTTGATTTTTTCAAATTTGCAGTTTAAACCTTGGTCTTTCTATAACTTATGGAAAGACCGTCTTTCAAGAGACAGACTCTTTTTTTTATTATTTATAATATCTACAAAGTATTTATGATTACAATGAATATGTATGCTCTAATGGTACTCATGCGGCTGTTATATTGGAGTGAAAAAAACTCCAATATTTTTATTATGATGTTAATGTGTATTTTACAATTACATATATGACTATTTAGAATTATTTTATTTTCATAAAGTCTCATTTTAGATCGACTAACCTTTAGACGGGATCATTTTATCATTAGTATGGCTAATAAAATATTTTTATTTTTATTTTTATTTTTATTTTTACATTGAGTTCCTATAATTTTGAAAAACCTTTTAAAATGAATCACAACATAAAAGTAATTATAATCCAACCTTAAAAAATATAAAAATGTGAATTTTTTAATGATTGGTCTAACCATTAGTGGGTCTAGTAGGAGATCGTCTCTTTATTTTGTTTAGAATAATGGTAAATTAATTATTACAAAAGAGTCCGTCTCTTGAAAAATGATCTTTCCATGAGTTATGGAAAGACAAAGGTTTAACTGTAAATTAGAAGAAATCAAAATAAAATTTTCAGATTGCATTAATCGGTGTCAGAATAAATCAGATGATTAGATTTGATTTTATCTTGTTGACTAGTTTAGAGTTTATTAGAACTAGTCTACATTTATACTTTGTACTCTCTATTTATTCTCTTCATGATCAATAATAATCATTACGGAAATCATAAATTCTGATCCTAAATGCTTAATCCTAATTTATATATTTTTTTGGCCGCCTCTCTCCCTCTTTTTCCGACCAAATAATCACCGGTTCCCGGCCAGATTACGACCACAATCTCCACTTTCTGGCGACTATTTCCAGATTATTCTTTGGGGATACTCCAGATCCACAGTGCTCCCAGTGTTCCCGACATCATCCTCTAAAGACCAGCCATCTTCTCCGCCCCGTAATCTCCGTCGGCGTTCTCTCTTTCCGACGTCTTTCTCAAGCAGCATTCTCCGGTCATCCCTATTGTTTCTCTCGGTTCTACGGTGGACACTTCTTTCTCCAATCTCTGGCAAGGGTCGACTTTCCGTACCGCTAGCTCTTCCTCTCCAGCCATCACTGCAGTCACGTTCTTCCGATCAGCACAAACTAACTCCGATTGTTTAGGTCCAGAGGTGGTTTCTTGACCAGAGGAAATTTCCGGAATCCTCCACAGTTGCACGTCATCTCATGGGCGCGTCGTCTCACCCGTGAGCCAGCTTCATTCACGCGTCAACTTCCCTCGCGCGTGTGTGCACGTGCGTCGTCCACCTGTGATTCAGATTTATTTGCATGTCGTTTCATTCGCTTCCATTGTTTCGGTGTTGTCAAGAGTGCATTTGTTTCACATTTTCTTCTTCTACTTTGCATGATGGCACATTTTGGAGGTTTCTCAGAGTTTAAGCTTTGTGGCTCGAAGTGGATTGTAGATTCTGGCGCCACAAAGAAAATGGCATCGTTCTTGCTGCTATTGATCATATCACACCTAATCATGGTTCTTCCAGCGTATATGTTGGTAATGGTTCTCAACTCCCTATTACTCATTTTGGTGATTTTCAGATTTCTAAATCGTTGTCTCTTTATGGCGTGCTTATTGTGCCTGATATCACTAAAAATTTACTCTCGATTAGCAAATTAACTTGGGATTTAAATGGTGTTGTCTTCTTTGATGATCGCTCATTTTTTTATTCGGCATAAAATCACTAGTGAAACCTTGGGTCACGGTCATAGTGAAAATGGACTTTATGTTTTAGATTATGGTGCATCTGCTTTACTGTCTACTGTGGAGTCTAATAAGTCGCATGCGTCTTTTGAAATCTGGCATGCTCGATTTGGTCATTTTTCGCATTCCATTATTGCTGGTTTGGGTGCTTCTGGATCCTTAGCTATCTCATCGATTTTTCCTAAACCCACCCTTTGTGAAGCATGTGAAAAGGCTAAAGGGAAACGTTTATCTTTTCATTCAAATGATAAACGTGCTGCTAGGGTACTAGATTTAGTTCATTGTGATTTATGGGGACATTCTCATATTCTATCTGCTGATGGTTTCTCCTACTGTGCCACTTTCATTGATGATTATTCCCGGCTCTCGTGGTTTTATCCAATGTGCCGCAAGTATGATTTTATGGGATATTTATCGCCAATTTGAGGCTTTTGTGGAGAACCAGTTCTCGTCCACCATTAAGGTGTTTCATAGTGATGGAGGGACTGAGTTCGTAAATAGTCGCTTACGCTTTCACTTTCAGACAAAAAACATTCATCATCAGATTTCTTTCCTATATACTCCGGAGCAGAATGGTTGGGCTGAGCGCAAGCACTGCCACATTAATGAGATGAGTTTGTCTATGTTGTATCACTCTAATGTCTCTCTCTCTCTCTCACTAGACTGATGCCTTTGTTGCTGCCACTTATACCATCAATCGGTTGCCTACTCCTGTTCTTGGAGGACGATCACCATATGAGGTTCTTAATGGTTGGGTACCCATATATACCAATTTTCATGCTTTTGGTCGGGTCTTCCCGTTTGTTTGCCCGTTTTCCGACCACAAGCTGTCTCCTCGTTGTATTCCATGTTTTTTAATTGGCTACAACTCGCAATATAAAGGTTTTCGATGCCTTGATCGCACTACTGACAGAATCTATGTCACTCGCCATGCTCGTTTTGATGAGATGTGTTTTCCATTCGCCCTATCCATTCCTTCTGCGAACAGTTTCCACCTTCAGTGTTAAATGTTTCTATTTTTTTATCCTGATATTGTTTCGGAACCTCCTTTGCCTCAAGTTGCTCCTATGCCGACTACATCTCTTTCAGTCTCTTACTCCATTTGTGTCATAGATCCACCACCAGCACCACGGCAGGCTCCTTTTGCCTCTCCACTGGTCAGTCCGGCCAACTCGGATGTTTCCTCACCTTTCTCCTTCGTCGGTTCTACTCATACGGTCTCTCCTCCGGTCTCTCATCTTTAGACTCGCACTCGATTGGTGGTCGGAGCTTTTCAGCGCAGAGATTATTTAGATATTATCGCCCATGGTCTTACTGCTGCCTTGCTTACTCAGTCTGAGCCGAATGATTATCGCACTGCTCATTAGGATCTAGCATGGGTTCCCGCTATGGATGACAAGATATCGGCTCTAAATGGTCAGCACACTTTGGATTTGATGCCTCGCCCTTCAAACGCTAACATTGTTGGCTCCAAATGGGTTTATCGGCTGAAGTATCGCCTAGATGGTACTGTTGAGCGTCATAAGGATAGACTTGTGGCGCAAGGCCTTTCGCAGATTTTGGGTTTTGATTTTGATCACACTTTCAGTCCAGTGGTCAAGGCCTCTATTGTTCGGACAGTTCTTGTTGTTGCCACCATGCGCTCCTGGCCTCTTTATCAGTTAGATGTCAAAAACACCTTTCTTAATGGTGTTCTCGATGCACCGGTCTTTATGAAGCAACCAGTTGGTTACAAGGATCCCGTTCATCCAGATTATGCTTGTCACTTGCGAAAGGGCATTTATGGCCTTAAGCAAGCTCCTCGGGCATGGTTCCAACGTTTAAGCTATTATTTGACTCAACTCAATTTTCACTGTAGCTCCGCCGACACGTCATTGTTTGTTCTCTCGAGGGGTTCCTCGTTGCTTTATCTTCAGGTGTATGTGGATGACATCATCCTCACACAGAATGTCTCGGCTCTCCTTCATCAGTTTATTGATTGGACGCATCGTGAGTTTGCGATTAAGGATCTTGGGGCTCTTCATTACTAAATTGGCCTTGAAGTTTCGCCTACTTCATCCGGTTTACTTCTTGGTAAAGCATATTATGCTCAGGACATTCTGACTCGTGTAGGGATGTCTGATGCTTCACCAGTCTCTACACCCTTTGTGTCAGGTTCTCAGCTGCACGGTTCTACTAGTCCTCCGTTCCGGAATTCGACTCTGTATCGTTCATTGGTTGTAGCTCTTAAGTACTTGACTATCACTTGTCCAAACTTAGCCTTCTTAGTCAACACAATCAACCAGTATCTTCAGGTGCCCAGAAATGATCATTTTGTGGCAGTTACGCGGATTCTACGCTATGTTCGAGGTACTCTTCATTTCAGTCTCACATTTCATTCTGCTAGTTCTCCTGAGGTATTGAGGTATTCTGATGCTGACTGAGCTCGCTATCTGGAGACTCGTCGGTCTACTTATGGATATGCTATCTTTCTTGGTGAGAATCTTGTTTCCTGGATTGCTAAGAAATAGCCCACAGTTTCTCGTTCTAGCACTGAGTTTGAGTACCAAGCTCTGGCCAACACTGCTACAGAGGTTGTTTGGCTCACTCACTTGCTTCTTGATCTTCGAGTTCCTCAGTCCGGCCCTCCGTTGCTGTTATGTGACAACAATAGCGCTATCTTCTTGGCTCAGAATCCAGTGGCGCATAAGCGGGAGAAGCACATCGACATCGACTATCATTTTGTTCGGGAGTTAGTGGCCTCTGGCAAGCTTCGAGTTGTGAAAGTACCCACTTCTCTTCAGATAGCAGAAATCTTCACCAAGGGGCTATCTCGTCTATTGTTTGAGTTCTTCAGATTTAAGCTGTGCGTCGGCAAACATCCGACGCTTCGCTTGGGGGGGTGTCAGAATAAATCAATTAGATGATTAGATTTGATTTTATCTTGTTGACTAGTTTAGAATTATATTAATACTAGTATACCTTTATGCTTTGTACTCTTTATTTATTTTCTTCATGATCAATAATATTTTTTACGGGAAATCATTCGTTTAGATCTTTTGTCTGCTGATTTCATGAACCCTGAAGTACATAACAATGGAAAGCTTATGATGGGATGCAACATTTCTCTTCTTTTTGGTGCTGCTTGCATGTCATTTTTGGCAAAATGGGCTTGACTCCAGTATTGTTGGGACTTATTATGTTTTGGAGTTTTATTTTATTTATTGCGTTTGATTTTGGAGTTTGATTTTATTATATTTATAACTGGTAATTATTCTGAATGGATGTTTTTGGGAGTTTCCTTTTTTTTCCTTCAAACTAATCCATTCATATATTGATAATAAAGTTAGCAAAATCCTTACACTTTTGCCGAGGAGATGTGATAAACCCTTACATAGAGGTGCGGAAAACAAAACCTTAGGATCTAGAAACCTCTATGACTAATTGAACTGTAAATACAACTAAATTAAAATACATGGAAAAAGAAAAATTACAAAAATAAAATTATGATTGCTAACAAAACTCATGTTTATTGAGTCGAATCGGACCACCCGACCCGAGCCAACCCCTAACCTAGTCAAAACCAATCAGTTTTCGGTCGAACCACCCGACCCAAATCCAATCGGATTTACCAAAAATAGGTAGAAACACAAACAAGTCGTAGCTACAAGAAACACGATTCAACTTGCCGACGAGTTACTCACCTCGCTGGCGAGCGCACGTTCCTTCCAAATGCATATTTCATACACCATCTTCAACGGAGGCTACAAATTTAAAGGTCAAACCAAAAACAAATTACCTTGAAACCCAAATACTTCATTGGCTTGTTCTGTAAACCCAAATCTGACGCTCCGATCATTTTTCAAATACAAATCAGGCGTATGGCGTCGTGTTCTAAAGATTTTGTCAGAAACTCGCCAGAGATGGATGACTTCAGAGCTGCTAAAGAGCCCAGGTCAAAGGAGCTTCTCGGAGAGCCGCTATTGAAGTTTGTTGCACGATCTCTCGATTCACCGTCATTGATCAAGCCTTCAACAACATCGGAGAAGCACCATTAACAGCACTTGATTGACGTCGGTGGAACTTGCATAAAAGAGAGTTCAAATCTGTTCCAAAATTGTAAAAAAAAACTAAAAAGGTTAAAAGACAAAAGAGAGAAAGGAGAAGGGGCTCCCTCTCTTCCGATTGAAAGAATCACCGGAAGAGGGGGAGTTTTTTGTGGCGGC